>JBCJKH010046500.1:0-12824 GCA_039877255.1 Loriculus beryllinus | reverse complement strand
CACAAAAAAGAGGTGTTGAGTTCAATTGGTTTTCCCTTCTGTACTTAAGTGAGTTTTCCCTTCTATAGTTCTTTGTCATGTTTGTGAACATAAGTGAAAACTTAAAAGTAAGATGACAGTTAATACAGAATTTCCTTTTCTTACCTTCTATGAGCAGCCAGTCAACATTAACAACTGTATATTTCCTTGACCTACTTTGTATGAAATACATATTTTCATCAGAAAAATGAAGCAGCATGCTGGCACACAGATGCTCAAATATATAGTGTTTGTTAAAAGTGGGACTATTACTTAAACACTGACAACAAAGTAAAACAATAAGAAATGCTTCTGCAGTCTATGAAATAGTTTTATAATGTCATTAAAAGAAAATAAAATCTTAAAAGAGCACTACCAGATTTCCATAAATACTTCCTGAAATCCTGAACAGTTTGGCTATCTGCCAGGAATTTAGGACCTTTATTGAACATTAAGCTTCGTTACAGTGCACCGTGGTTTTTCAGCTGTCAGCTGAAATAGTATGTGTGTTTACCTGGTAATTGAGATGTAAGAAATGGATTTTTTCATTAAAAGAGCCTTTTCAGTGAATCAAACTATGCCTTATTTCTAGAACTAAAAATGAAAAAATCATTAGCATGTCTCCATAGAAAAACATATTATTTTACAGGGGGATTATCTAATAGCATATTATCACTATTATAATATCATTATTTACAAAAGTGATAATTATAATTTCCCAACACTTTCCATTGTATACTGAATAAATAAGACAACAAACTACTAAAAGACTTTTTTTTTTTTTCTTCTAAGTCTAACTGCTTTTATTCCTATCATTTGTTCCAGTTTATCCAGACACTGAAAACACTGCTAAAAGTTTTAGGATGTTACCCAACTTCATGTCAATTTATTCTGATAGATTTTGCTATGATAGTGCTGTAGTATAAGTAGCCTTGAAGTCCAAATAGGCTGAAGTTTATAAACCTCTAAGCTGACACTTACCTGAGTAACCAGTAAAGTCCTAGCTCCAGTTCCATCGCCTATATACAAGCCAAAATATTGCAGGCAGCAGGGTAAACTCAAGATCTTTCAGTGGAAGGATATGGAAGAATGAGGTCCTCCATGGTTGTAACACCACACAAATATTGACAATTACGATATTTTGCACTGTGGTTCTGGGCTGGAATCCTCAGGCCATGTTTATAGGAAGCACAGCAGAGGTGGAAGGATATTACTTAATTTCTGATGGAGGAGGCAAATAAACTTAGAACTAAGATGCCTTGCTTCCTTTTATGAAAGAAGTATTGTTGCTTCTTCCCATATTTAAGACTACTTTCAGTACGAGGAATGGAAGACAGCTGTTAAAATATGACAAGAATGATGTTAGAAGTTTTCTCAGGAACTCTGCTCATGCTCTGAAATATGGACTTGGAGAAACTAGTATTATCTTTATTGGAAGCATAAACCTTATGGATAGAAGGATCAATTAAATACCATCATTCACCAAAAGGCTTTGTGCTTTTATAGTTTGAAAATCTGCTTCTAAGCTACCACCTCAATTTTTCAAAGACTCCTTTGACTCAGAGCATATTCAGCAGAGATATAAAAGTACATGAATAAAGAATCCTTGCAAACACTAACTGGATAAATTTCCATACTAAAACACCTTTCTCTACAATTGCACTTATCACTGAAGACAATGAATTTAAAAGGCTTTCTCATATGTGGCAAATTGCATCGAACTTTCCCAGCACCAAAAAACATGTCCTTTGCAAACAGCAGCTTCTAAAGCCTATGGAAATAGAAGACAGGGGAGCTGCGCTGTGTACATTAAATTCCCATTATTGTGGGAACAGCTATTGCTTACAAATTTGCATTCTGTGATTCTAAAGATTTAATAAACATTGGAATAAACTGAGCAAACAGTACAAATAATTCTTTTAAAGTGCATAACATTCCTATCTGGAAAATGTTGGAACCATTTTTGGCAAGAGGGTCGCTAAGGGAGTAAAGTGAAGAGAAACCAGCTCTGCAGAGAACTGCAGTCTTGGGTGAGCTGGGCTTAGCAAGCTGAAATCCACTGAGCTCATTTTTATCGTTATTTCAGTTCTGTGATGGTTTGGAGGAGGTTTATAGACAATTTCAAGGTAACTCAATTTTTAAAAAATAGTTTTAGCATTCTGCTTATAGTAATTTTAAAACACATTTTATCTTTAAAAACAAAGCAGAAGTTGACTTCAAAACATTGGCAAATGCATTTCATCTAACAGACAAGAATCAAGAGACTGTTTTCAAGAAAACAAAGATCATTTTTCATAGGTTTCATGGCCAGTTGCTGTGTTTTCTAAGCTCACAAATACGTATTCTCCTCTCCAGTACTCAGAAGAAACACCTTGTTTCAAACACATGATTTGGTTTCCATTAGTGAAATAGCACCCTTTGGCTGAGCCATAGCTTACATCACGGCCCCCAAGCAGCACAAATACTACCTGGGGCTTCCTAGCCCATGCATTACCACCACACTCAGGCAAATTCAGTGGCAGCAGTCATTCTTTGACAAAAAAGTAGAGAGGCAAAAACTTTCTTTTTTTCTTTTTACAGTCAAGCTCAGTGTACTTTTTAATAGGTATAGTATGGTTATTAATTCTCTTTTTTATCCATACAGTTTCATACTGTGAAGAGTTGACCCAGGCTTGCTGACCACCATGACTCTATGCATGCACAATCCATTCAGAAGCTTGTGCACCTGGCTGCTGCTCTTCCGCACAGCATACAGAAGTAGCTGATGTGGGAGTATCTCTAGCTGGAAAGAGGTTTAGTGAGCCAGCTCATCTGAGGCTTATCTGCAGGGTCAGAACACGAAATGCCACTGTGTTTGGTCAGTCTGGCTATATCTCTATTAAGAAGCCAAGCTGTGGCAAGCTTTATTGTGCGCTCCAGAGGCCAGTTGATATAATCCAGCAATATACTGTATAAACCATGAATAGGTTACACAGATCTTCTTACCAACAGGATGGCAACATCAGTATTGTATTTAGGGAACAGTCTGTGAAAGCTGGAAACTGTGAGAATGCTACCTACAGGAAAGCTATATTGAAGACAAGGCAAAAATTAAACTTATGGACAATCACATTACCGTTCTGAGGCCTCAGCTCTAGCACTGTTGATGTCATTGGGAAAAATTTAAACCCTATGCCCAGAGATGTCTACATGCTTCAGTGAGTATTTTTGTGTCTGTCTTCTGTGTGCACTAGATATGACCATGAATTTGAGAATGCATTCACAACTGTACTTGCTTGGCACTGTGGACATGGCATATTAACCCAAAATATACTGTGGCCAGGATCTGTCTATTAATTTTAACAAGGTTTGCAGCAATACCTCAAAAAGGAGGAAGATGCACAGACCATTACAGTTTAGAATAAGCGGCTTAAAAGAAGAAAATACTTTTGTACATTGAGAGAGGTTTGAGTTAAAAACCACATCTTCTCTTGTTTGTTGATTCAGTAACAAAGGAGCCACAGTAAATGGCAAAAAAAGAGGGAGAGATGACACTGGATGTCACCTACCACCTTCAAAGCTGAGTCACCTGCTCCAAGGGAGGCACAGAAAATATCTCCAGTACACTTCAAGTTGCACTTTTTGCACCCTTACTTTAGCCAGATATCTCTGCATCCTGCATTTATTGCTTTCTGGTTTTTTATTCTTCACTTGTTTTCAGAAGAAAGCACTTCAGATGCCTCTCATTTCCGGGCTCCTTGCACCATAAGTATTCTTTTTTTCTGCAGTTTGCTCTGAGCAGTGTTTCCTGCAGGGGAAGAATAGGACTGCCTCCAGCCTAATGTGTAGATTTCTTGTAGTGCTAGTGAGCTGCTCAAGTGTTTGCCATGAATTTAATCCTTTCCCCAGATAGTTCATCTGTCCCCACTTTTGAAATTTCTGAAGTCTGTGTCGATTTTTTTTTCAAGAATAATTCTTGAATGCTGAAATCACAACAAATGATTCTGTCCTTCTGCTAGGGAATTTAAAAATCCTTCCAAAGTTACATGTGAATATCAGAGACCTCCTCTCTGAAATGTACTTTGCTTTCCCCTCTGATCTTGGCCACAGGTAAAGAAAAACAGTCTCGTTTTGAATTTTAGTTTGTCTTGGGTCACAACTTACACAGAATTACCTTATCAGCTGTTCCAAGACCTTTGATATTATTTCTGGCAATCATGCCTCATTCACTTCTCACCTCTCATCTACCTCATGAAACAGTAAAAACAATCTTTGTCTTCCTTTTTAATCTGCAACTATGCTAAAATCTGTAAGCTCTAAATACTGATACAGTTCTTGCTCCCATTGTTTCCCCGACTGCAAGGTTTGTCTGGTAATCCAGCATTCCAGCTGGCCAGTCTCTTTGTGTTGCCTTTCCCCTTTTCTTCCACTTCCTCTCTATGCCCTCTTCTCTGCTGTGGGTCTCACTTGTCTGACCACCATTCAGCAACAGAATGCAAGGGGCAATGCAAATTGTGAAGAGCAACTTTAGCCACTTTTATGAACTGGGATCCAGTTATTGGATTTTCTGATGGTTATGCCCAGGAATAACTGGGCTCATGATAGAACATTTTGATTAGGGAAGGAATTTGAAGTGTTCCCCTTCTCTTCCAGACAACCGCTTCATGAAACCCAGTTACTGTCAAGACTGCTATTCTTCTTGCCAGACTTGGCTGAACTCAGACCAGGGACTTAAAATTCACAGGGAAGAAAACCACACATGCACATTCAAGTCAAGCTAAAAGTTAAAACTCTTATGACTGACCAGGGTGTTTCATTTGCAGCCAGATCACAATTCAGTCTCCTCCTTCCTGTAGTAGCCAATCCTCCCTTCAACCTCAAAGCTGAAGAAAACATTGAAAGTGGGGTACGACTCAGGGATGGCCACTACTGACTGTGAGGCTATGCCTCAGGCTGCCCCTCATTCCATGATGCTAGTTTGCATTGTTGTCTGTTGGAAATAATGCACGCCCATCTGCTTGGAAAACAAAACCCTGTGGGAAGTCACAAAGAGCCTCATGGACTTTTCTGTTTAACTAATCCAGTTGGTGAACCATTCTGACTACTTAGCTTAAACTTACCTTCGTTGTGCTTTTTATCCTCAGTTTCAGTCAGGAGAGAAATGCTATCAATCGTGTGCCAGGCTGCCATGTAAACAGTGGACTTTGGGCATGTTGGTACACCCTCTAAACAGTATGGTTTTAAAGGACTAATACCCTACCCTGCATCAAAATTTACAAGTGACCTGAAAACAGGGTTTGTCCTCTTTTTACTGACCTGTAAATCAACACAGTTCACACAAGTACTCTACACAGAGCAACCAGGGAACCATCAGAGCAATTAAAACATGATTAACAATAAAAACATGCCCAGCCTCTCCCTGTATTGTCTCCTTTCTCTGACAAAGAGCCGTCATTTAAGGTAAGGTCCTACAGGGGCTTTATCAGCCATAAGAGCAGCACCCTAACCTCTGTTCTCTAGCATGCTGATGACAGATCTGGTAATTGGGCAGGACTAAAGAACTGGGGTGCAGATGTTGTTTGCTTATTAAGTGTCTCAGAGGAAAAGATGCAAACACACATTCACAATTGTAGTGGCTCATTAATCTGAGATGCTTTCCCTTTGATGGGCTGTATTGAAGCCTGAACTAGGCAGTGCAGATGTCCCTTACTTGTCTGAGTATTTTGAAAGACAAAACTCCAAGTGTTTAGTTAAAAATTACTGTTTCTCCATGTTGCCCATAGGGCCTAAGCATTGTGGATTTCGGTGAAAAAACATTGAGAATCTTTTCCTTTTTCCACCAGCCAGTAGAGTGTTTCAAATTACAGTACTGTGCCAGGTCTCTGCTTTTCCTCTATTTGAAGAAGTTCTTGGTGAGATGGCTCCCAGAGTTATTTCAAAAGTCTTTGGCAAATACCTGTATTTGCTGGGCCCACAAACTAAAAAACTCATCTCCATGATGGACAACTGATTTTAAAACCTGTTTCCTTCATTACCCTCTCTGCATAAGCTAAATTTCTCAAAGTCATAATATGTTCATGAAACCAAACAGTTCCCTGGCAAACATGTCTTTGTATCTATTCTCCTTGAAACTAAAAACCAGGAAAGTGAAAACTCTCCAGATGCCCTGGCAGTAAACAATCTGATTAAAGTCTGCTTTTCCCATTAGACATCCACCATTCTTAATTATGCCAGTTCTGATTGCAGAGCACAGTAACATGGTCAATATTCAAATAATTCACCCTTTTATAAGCATGGGCTCCACAGGCAGATTACTCGACAATTTTGATATACTGAATGACATACCAAACTGGTAACTTCAGCCTATCTATCTCCCCTCCAAACGTCATCAAGAAAATTGTAATGCTCTACAGTTTGTCAAAAGTACTGACAAAGATTACAGACCTATCAACCAACACTGAGAGATAAAAGAAAGGCAAGCAATGACTTCCTAGTGGGTGTTTCTCACACACGCACAAAACACAACATGTAAACCCACAGGTTTCCTGATGCAACTTGCAAAGTGTTTTCCAAATCACAGTGTTGCTGCAGTTTGAACTCTGCATTCAGCAACATGGAGCTTTCTAGTTCTGACAGTACACAAAGTCTGTTCTTGTGAGGGACAAATCAGGAAAGGATTTTTCCTCTATGGATGTTATCGGAGAACTGTATTTTTCAAAGATTTCCAAGTCCTGACGAAACATAGGTTACATATAGAAAAAGTCTCAAAATTGCTAGCCCTTGTTCTCATAAGGGGCTTCAACTTACCAGATGTCATCTGGAAATACAATACATCAGAGAGAAACAGCCCAGCAGGTTCCTGTGGTGTGTGGAAGATAACTTCCCGACACAGCTGGTGAGTGACCAACTAGGGAAGGTGCTCCACTGGACCTGTGTGAGCAGAGAAGGCCTTGTGGGAGATGTAGTGGTTGGAGTCTGTCTAGGGCACAGCAATCATGAAGTGAAGGAGTTTTAGGGTCTCAGAGAAGTAAGAAGGGGGGTCAGCAGAGCTGCCACCTTGGACTTCCAGGGGTCAGACTTTGGCCTGTTTAGGAGCCTGGTTGACAGAGTCCCCTAGGAGACAGTCCTGAAGGGCAAAGGAGTTTGGGAAGGCTGGACATTCTTCAAGAAGGAAATCTTGAAGGTGCAGGAGCAGGCTGTCCCCATGTACTGAAAGATTAGCAGGAAGGGAAGACCAGCCTGGCTGAAAAGAGAGCTTTGGCTGGAACTCAGGAAAAAAAGGAGTTCATGACCTTTGGAAGAAGGGACAGGCAACTCAGGAGGGGTACAAAGATGTTGTGGGGTTAAGCCTGACTAGAACTTAATTTTGCTACTGACATAAAAGACAATAAAAAATGTTTTTAGAAATACTTGAGCAACAAAAGGAAGGTTAAGGAGAATCTCCAACCTTTATTGGATGCATGGGGAAAAATAGTGACAAAGAGTGAGGAAAAGGTTGAGGTACTTAATGCCTTCTTTGCCTCAGTCTTTGATAGGAAATCCAATTGTTCTCCTGGTACCCAGACCCTGCACTAGAAGACAGAAACAGGGAGCAGAATGAAGTCCCTTTAATCCAAAGGGAAATGGCCAGCAACCACTTAGACATGCACAGGTCTATGGGAGCAGATGGGATCCACTGAAGTGGATGAGGGAGCTGGTAGAAATGCTCACTGAGGTAATTTCTATCATTTATCAGCAGTCCTGGATAATCGGAGAGGTTGACTGAGGGTTAGCAAATGTGGTGCCCACCTACAAGAAAGGCTGGAAGGAGGATCCAGACACCTACAGGCCTCTCAGTCTAACCTTGGTGCTGGGGAAGGTTATGGAGCAGATCGTTTTTAGTGCCATCACATGGTGTGTACAGGATAACAATGTGATCAAGCCCAGTCAACATGGGCTCATGAAAAGCAAGTTCTGCTTGACTAGCCCGATTACTTTCTATGATAAAGTGACTGCTTAGTGGATGAGAGAAAAGCTGTGAATGTTGCCTACCTGGACTTTAGCAAAGCATTTAACACCATTTCCCACAGCATTCTCCTGGAGAAACTGGCTGCTTGTGGATTGGACAGATGTACTCTCTTCTGGGTAAATGCTGGCTGGATTGCCAAGCCCAAAGAGTGGTAGTGAATGGAGTTAAATCCCCTTGGCAAATGGTTGTAAGTGATGCTCTCCAGAGCTTAGTATTGAGGACACTTTTGTTTAATATCGTTATTGATAATCTGGACAAGGGGGATGAATGCACCCTCAGTGTGATTTCAGACAACACCAAATTGGGTGGGAGTGTTGACTTGCTTGGGGGTAGAAAGGTTCTGCAGAGCCCAGGCTGGATCGGTGCTCTGAGGTCAACTGTATAGGGTTGAACAACACTTAAGTGCTGGGTCCTGCACTTGAGTCACAACGACCCCATGCAATGCTACAGGAGTGAGGAAGAGTGACTGGAAATCTGCCCTGTGGTAAGGGATCCAGGGATCCTGGTTGATAGCCGCTGAACATGAGCCAGCTTGTGCCCAGGTGGACAAGAAGGACAACAGCATCCTGGGTTGTGTTAGAAACAGTGAGGCCAGCATGAGCAGGGAAGTGATTGTCCACTGGTGAGGCTGCATCTGGAATACTGTGTTCAGTTTTGGGCCCCTCACTGCATGGGAGATATTAGGTGCTGGAGCATGGCAAAAGAAGGGCAATGAAGCCGGTGAAGGGCCTGGAGCACAAGTCTTATGAGAGCTGAGGGAACTGGGGCTGTTTAGCTTGGAGAAAAGAAAGCTCAAGGAGGACGTTATTGCTCTCTACAGCTGCCTGAAAGAAAGCTGTATCAGAGTGGGTGTGGGTCTCATCTGCCAAGTAACAAGGGATAGGTCAAGAGGAAATGGCATCAAGTTGTGCCAGGGGGGTTTCGATTGGTTATTAGGAACAATTTCTTCACCAGAAGGGTTGTCAAGCATTGGAACAGGCTGCCAGGGTAAGTAGTAGGTTCACCATCCCTGGAGGAGTTTAAAAGGTGTGTAGATGTGGCACTGAGGGACATGGTTTACAGTGGACATTGTACTTGATGATCTCAAAGGTCTTTTCCAACCTAAACAATTCTTTGATTCTGTGATTATTTTAGTGCAGGTATTTAGATGACAATTTTCTCTGCCATTAAAGATGCCTACCTTTTCTTTGGTATTTTCCTCATTTAGTCTGAGAAGAACTCTGGGTTGTGACTCTAAGCAGTGCATTTAATTCCTGCACATATCTGCCCGAAACTAGGCGTTCTGAGAAATGATGTCTCTTTTCCTGGTCACTTTCTTTGGGTGCAGGTTGCTCCCCAAACCAAGTTCCCCAATTCCCCGCTGGTTTCTGATTGCACATTGTCAGACATTAAAACCCACACAAATGGCAGGTGGGGGAAGGAGCAGGAGCTGGACAACGCAGGTGCCCACTGGCAGCATGGTGGGGATTAAGCTCCACAAAATCCTTGCCCCAGTGCCACCAGGTTTTAATGGCACTCTGTGGAGAGCTCTGCTCTTCTCCTCCTGCCTGGGGACACACTTCTGCTCCTCCTGTCCTCATGGCCCCATCACTTTCAAGGAGCTTCTCAGCCCTCTTCTTCGGCTGAATGAATGCCAGGGATACATGGTTTTGAGAAAGGACATGGTCATGCCTTTCTGAAATCCCCCATCAGAAGCCATAGAGTATAATGAACTCTGTATGTTTCAATACAGGGCATTTCACTCCCTAAGCTTTTATTCCCTATGTGAAACAGAATCCTATATTTTCAGATTTAAACTTGTGATGCCGGTGAAAAAGCAATTGCATAGAAAAACACATATAGGAATGATAACAGCCATCTATCTTTCTGAAGCTTTTTTGCAGTTTTATTCATAGTTATCAAAGGCTTTTCCCCAGATGACATTTTTCTGTAAATCCACTTCATCTGCCAGAATATCAAGTCACCAGAATATCCTCAGTGATGAATCATTAGAACGTGATTAAAATATGGTCCTTAGTATCAGTCGTGGTCACAGGAATGCAGTAATCTAAGCCACAGTAGCACATTTAGAGCTATCTAAACAGTTTAGGTTTCTTTGAAAGCTGATACACTTTTCACTTAATTACATTTTCAAATTATGCAGCCATTTTGCAGTGATTCATTGTAATTATCATCTGTATTTAATTTAAAGTAAAAAACCCATACATAATCATCTTTGGCATAAACACACTTTAGTCAGTGGGTTTGTGGCAGGGTGAAATTAGCCCTGCAAAAAGACCTTTTCACAACTCAGCTTTCCTATATAAAAATATTTGTGAAAATACTCTTAATACTGGTACAGAAATGTGCATAACTGTGGCTGGGCATAGCTGTGTAAAAAATCTCTTCAAATTTGCCTGAAAAAATGTCCAGGTGTAATGATTTTGGGTCAGATGAAACAATGTGATTTAAACTCTCATTTTATAGGCATCTATGTTAGCAAAAGCATTTTTGACAGCTCCTCCAGAAGCAGTCTGCGTCTTCACATTGAGTCATCACCTGCAAAGTAAAGCACATCCACTAAACGCTCCTCAGCCTGGACTTTTGTGCAGAGGGTTAGAAAGGACAACCCACATCTGGTATCGGAACATACATTTCCTAATTACACAAGGAAAGTAAGCAGAAGACAAAGGCAACACTGACAAAATCATATGCCAAATTCAACTTAAGTGTAATATGAAATGACATGTGGTGAGGCTGATCATGTGATGTATAAATTGGATACTGGATAAATTCTACCATAAAAATAGTAAAATATTGAACTGGATAGATTGCATTCAAAGACAGAATTTGATCAGACCTAAATCATGTACTACCTCTTAATTCCTGCAGTTTACTACACCAGTTCCTAAAGCCCAAATAAAACCAACCTTATGCCCAACATAAACATGCCTGAGATAAAGATCAGTGACCTTTCTCCCATATGTTCTGATTACTTTTCGTGGAGCTCTACTGAGCTTCTTCTGCTTGGGTTATCTCAAAAAGTACCACTTTATCAAAAATTTATGGCTGGTTTCCAAACAACAGCTAGCCTAGTGACAATTCACTCTGTGCTGACATAAATAATAGGAGTTTTAGTCCTGTATGTTGTGATAGTGAATCTGCCACTATTATAGCAGCTTTTTGTTTAGTGTTTTTATCTGCTAACACTTGAAGGGAACTACTAGCCCAGATTATCTGCAGCTGAACACTTCTAAATCAATGAAGTTAAAGAAGCAAGAAATTTGGCCTGTTATTATTACAGTTAGTTGTATTATTCTAGTACCTGAGACAGGACTGGAATTTCATTACAATAGATAATATCCAGACTTAGAGAAATTCCCTTGTGAGGGTTTTATAGTTATATGTAAAACAAAATATAAAAAGTTGTTAAAAATAATAAGAAAAATGGAGGACAACCTAAGAAGTTGATATGATTCTATGGTTGGTTGGATATGTAACCTGAATGAATTGACACTATTAAAAATTAAATAAATAAATACCAGCAGTCCCCTATTGACCCTCATTTCTTTATTGCAGTAAATGGACCATTTGCAAAGAACTGAACGGTTCATAAGTCTGCATTTAGCATCCTGCTATTTGCTAGGACATTTGCAATTGAATCAGACTGAGCAGTTGCTTTGTGACTGAAGTTGCTTTGTGTCAAACCTCAATGCTTTGCTGAACACTCACTGTTCTCTGAGCACAATATTGTCCTCAGTCACATGCTGACAAAATTTTCCTATGTATTTCCATCTCAAGGCTGAAAAGAGTAGCCTCCTGAATCCTTGCTTTTTAAAAGCTATTTTGGAAGTGGCTTAAACTAGACCACAGCATCCTGAGCATGAAGTAAAACTTGCACATGAGAAGCTGGTGTGAAGGAGCTGCCGCAGTTTAGAGTCCTGCAATGGCTTCCTTCTTTACTGCTCATTAGTGAAGACTTCCACAGGCACTTTTGAAAATGCTGCCCGATATCCTTAATGTGCTTGGAGCAGTTTGCCTTGATCTGGAGAGTTGTCTTGTACTTCACATCCTCTGGGAGAATGATGGCTGTTTGTGACTTGTATAATAAGCCCTCTGTTCAGGTATTTCCAACACAGTGCTTGTCCTCCCAGAAAACGAAGAGCCTGGGCCTGCTTGAGGTTCCTTTCAGGAGCAGGATGAAGACAGAAATTAGAACGATGGAGAAATTTCTCTCTGTCTTCTGAAAGGTAGACACTGTTCACTGGGATGACAGCTCCCAAGACAAAGTGTAGAAGAAATATAGTATTTAGATTAACAGATGAGTAGCTATGAAATGCAACAATGAACAGCTAAGAAAGGGGTGGCCAGCAGAGGCTCAATTTTGGCTTATGTGTTCTGTGCATAGGAAAGACCTCCTTCTTGGTGGTGCATTTGAAGCACAGCATGATGAGCCCAAGAGCATCCCCACTCCTGGAGGTTCGGATACCAGCTTGGAGGCAATGTGACCAAGGGCAGCCCCTTTCTTTGGAGACCTTGAAACCAAGGTTCCCAGATGGTGCTGTGGGGATGCCTCAGTCAGGGCCAACCTGCTTCCAAGGGGAGGGAGATGCTTTTAAACAAGAGCAACAACCACCTGACCTGCATTGTGGCCTGACATATTTCCTTGGAAAGAAAAATGACAAGGCTCGTATCTGGGAACTTGTTTCTGTCTGTAATAGCATCTGAAGGTGTATTTTTTTCTTTTTCTTTTTTTTTTTTTTTTTTTTTTTTTTTTTAAAAAAAAGCCAATTACATTTTCCATAAACTGCAAGGGAAAAACTGCAGTCAGCCTACTTTC
>JBCJKH010046493.1:4114-18639 GCA_039877255.1 Loriculus beryllinus | reverse complement strand
AAATTAACTTGGACCCTTTATTAAATGTCTGGGTGAGACAGCAGAAATTGCTGAAGTTGGATGGGAGGGTTTATATTTCAGTGATAGATGTGTCTCTTTCTCTTTATGAGAATCACAGTTTCCCTTCAGGTAAGGTCCATACATGGTGTGATGCTCTCCTACCCTTCTTCTGCCAGGTAGCAGCTGGATCAGTAGCTCATGAGGGAAGAAAATGAGATACAATTCCCCACACTTTTTGTTACTGTTTGCATAAAGTAGTACAGAAAGCTTGAACATGCTGTTTGATTTATTAATCACTATCTATTTTTTCATAATTGATTACTTTTCTTCTTATTACAGTAAGTTCTGTACAAAGTGTGAAAGTATGAAATTACGTTTTTACTGTTTAGTTTAATGCAGTTCAGTAAGTATTTTACTGAAATAGGAATTCGTAAGATGTTGGTCAAGCTCTAGCTAGTAAGTACACCATAGTTAGGTATCACAGCTGAAGTAGTGATTATTATCAACTAACTTCCCAATTCCACAAATGCATTTGTTTAAATGACTAGGTACAGAAAAAGCCTGATAAAATTAATGAAGATCTCCTTACTGATGGAACGACAGGGAAAAAAAGAAATCAAGAAACAGTTCTAAGGTAATGCATAATTTTCTTATACTTTAACTGTGCCAGGACATGTTTATTAGTACTCATAGCAAATGTTTCTTAGTTTATAGTGATACACATATGTAAAAAGACTCTCCAAGGGATTTATAATACAAATGAAAGACAAACCTTAAGGTCTTGTACATCTCATTATTTATTTCCTTTTTAATCCCTCCTTTGCATTTCTAGTTCCTGCTCATTGTCTCCATTTGCATTTTTATTTTGTTGTGGCAGGGAATCAATCTCTATATGAAAATCTCAGCCAGTAATGTTGTACTCAGATGTATTAAACTGAACATCAAAAAGCAGGCAATGATGCTGCTTGTCTGCTGCTAGGTATAATTTATGAAAGCTCAAGAAGTGTTTTGATATTTGTCAATAAAATACCTTTTACTTTAAACTTTGAGTTCTATGAATAATTGTAATAAACAACTCAAGCTTTACATTTGGACCTAATAACTTGTAGTATTCTGAATTTCCTGTGTAGCATCGTAACATTTTGTTTTCAGTTGATCATAAGTATGTTGCCTGCGGATGGTGTGTGGTTCAGGCTGATTTTATTTTTAATTTGAATTTGTTGTTTATTAAATAAAGATAAAAATTCCTACAAAAATTATATAATTTTTGAGAATAAGGGCAAAAAGGAATGCTTCATCTTTGCTTAGAAAAAAAAATTAGTGGGTTTTTTTAATGGACTAGTGCATCTGTGCTGCGGATCAGTACATGGGGTGTTGTATCAGTTTCCAGGCCATGTGAATTGTCCTTTTGAGAGCATTTCAGTCAGATAACCTTTGACCAATGTATTGGTCACACACAGTGGCCTGGGTGTTCTCCGAGCATTCTTTCTTTGTAACACTTCAGAAATTTTTCTCACAAGAAACTTCTGAAAAAGATCAAGTTCTCGAGTATGACAGCTGGGGTGCTGGCACAAGTACTTACTGAATTCCCAGTGACTTGATTTCTTCATGTCAAAGAAGCATGAGCTTGGGACTTTAATCTGAAATGCTGGTAACACAATAAATTCATCCCCTCTTTCAAGGTGATGATAATTGCTCTTCTGGATCTTCAAGACTATTTTGGGGAGGATGTAATTTGCAATACATTGTTTCCATAATAGATTCCATCTACTTTGTACAAAACACTCACGTTTGCTCTCAAAAAAGCCTGATTTCCAGCACAGGTTGTTTCTGCAGTATGCAGCCAAGAACTAAACTGTCAGCAAAGAGAAAGAACCAAAGGGGAATGCATTCTGAAAAAGAAACAGTTCAGGGCTAATGACTTGACCATAAACAACTTAATCAAAGTAATCACAGATCTCTTTGCCCTAAAAGAAAAAAGAAATTGCAGTGCTTTATCCATAAGTACTTTTAAGCATTCAAGATTTACCATTGAGGTGAAGTCTGATTCCTCCATTGTTCAGGAGAACATCTTTGGGCTATAATTCAGATAGTAAGAAGGGGATATGTCAGCATGAGGGATTTAGGGAGAATGTCTTTTTCATCATTGTTTTCTCCATACCCTAAAGACTTTCTGGTCCCAAGTGATTGCTGCAAGACTCAAAAAAGGTTTTCTTCTATTTTCAGTAGCCTTGGCAATGGTTGTCAGTCACAAAGACAGTTAAAGAAGATAAAGAAAAGGCACAGCAGTTCTACTTTATTCAGTAAACAATTGATCCCAATATAATCCTCAGGCAGTCCTTAGATCCAGGATGCAGCTCAAAAAAAGACTGCTGGAGTGAATCTCCAACAATATCAAGCCAGAGTGTAACCAATTTGGTTAAGGCAGCCTTTGCAATTCCAAGATCTGTGAAGCAGTGCTCTGAGGAAGACTGCAGCCACCTTTCCCTAGCTGTGTGTGCTGGAAGGCACCCATGATTCAAAAACAATCTGGGAGACTTAGGTATTCAAAGCAAGCAAAGAATGCTGTACAGCGGAAACAGAAAACCTCTGGATTACGTACCTCAAAGACACTGGTTAGTTTATAGAAGGAGCAATTGGTTGAATTTAAGGGAGAATATTATGAAAACCACTCAGGAAAGCCCATCACCACAGACCAGTAAATTTTACGAGAGTATTGTGGGAAAGGTACCAGCTGAGGTACCTATGGGGCTATGAAGACATCCCTCACCTCAAGAATATGCATTGGTGGTTCTGATGTAGAATGCACATGAATGAAGCTTGAAAAGTAACAGTTGCCAATGCTACAAATATTCAGTTCTCAACATACTCTGGCTGTGTATTTCTGACTTTTTGCTTTGAGAAAACATGGAGTTCTTGCCAAATTAGGATTCTGTTTGATTGAAAATATCAGAGGCTGTGGTTGTGCCATTGTTTTTCCTAAGTGCCTCGGTATGTGGTGTTGATTCTGAAAGATTTTGTTATCATGGGCGTTGCAGTGGGAGTGGAATGTAAGTGGGATGAGTATTTCTTTTGTGTGTTCTCTTTTGATTCTTTACGAACTTACTGGTCATGCAGTAGTATTTTCTTTCTGCTGAATGTTTGCTTTAAATAATAATTTGTTGGGTTTTTTTCTCAGCTTTTCAGAAGAAACTCTGACAGAAGAGAAGGAAAAGCAAAGTGATATTCTTAACATCTTTTCTGTTGCTTCAGGCCATTTATATGAACGGTTTTTAAGGTAAGGAAAGGTAAAAATGAAACAAGAATTCCATAGCAATACTGTAAGCATTCATTCTAAAACTAGGCAGCTTAAACTGACTTTTTTAACAAGGTGTAAAGAATAAATAAATTGTTAAATCACATTAAAGTTGTATATACTGAGGACTAAATCTTTCTTGGAGAACAAAGTGATTCAATATATAGATGTTCAAAAATACCATTATCTTCGAGGAAAGAAAAATGTGCTCCATGCCTTCCACACGTGCATGTGTGAAGTGTGAACATGCATAACAGATGAAGCACAGCCTCTCTTTACAAAGACGTAACAGAAATTACTTCATAAGACCTGTATCTAGTTATGTTTAGTCCGAACTACAGAGACTTGTGTGTGCACATATGGCCTTACTTAGCTCAGTGTTCATTCAGTAAGCAATGATTGCTTTTAAGCAATTTTTACAGTATTGCCTGATCTGTTTACAGCCATTTCTGTTACTTTCCTGACTTGCGTATTTTCTGCAGGTGTCAGATTCAGTGATTTTATTGCTTTAGTAATCTGATGCAGTTTGAGCACCTGTGTTTCTTTCCCTCATACAACAACCTTTATAAAGGGAAAGACTTATTTATTTTAAAGGAGTAAAAAATAAGTCTTAAACATCCTCTGTGCCTCTTTATTTAAAGTTTATTATTCCTTGATTTTAAGATAGAGTTAACCTCTTGTAAGGTTGTAAGGCATCTCCAAATCTGTCTGATAAACTCAGCCAAATGGTACAATAGTGGAAAAAAATTGAACCCAAAATAGTAATTCTTACAATTATTCTCTTTCTGAAGAGGATCTTAACTTGAACTATGGTTTCTCTTTGCTGTTGTTTTTCTTATCAGCAACCTATTAAGCTCAACTAAATATCTCCAAAATAAGTCATCTCAGCAGCAAAGTTAATACAATGCAATTATTCTTTGTCAGGCACCCCTCTTAGAATAAAACGTATTGACAGATCCACTTTTGAAATTGTACCTTTTAATATTGCTGAACCAATCTGGATCGAGTAAGTCCATCTCAAAGCAGTCTTGAACACATGCTCTTCAAAGCTTTTAATAAGAAATAGAAACTTCTGCTTAAACTGAGTTAAAGAAAATTAAACTTAGAAAGTTCTAGCATGTTTTAAGAGCAGTTGAAATTTAATGACCAGTGTGTATTTGTTTGTTTATTATAGACTTGTATTTCCACAGAATTATGATGCTTTCTGTCCTACGTCATACAAAAACACCAGTTAAATTTTGGTTTCTGAAAAATTATCTCTCCCCAACATTTAAGGTAGGAGAAACGTTTTCCTTTTATTATTTCTTTCTTACAAGTTTTAAGTAGTTTTTAAAGAAAATTACAATTGAGTAGTGATACAGTTGAAATTGAGTTTTCACAATTGGAAATGATCTCTGAATGCATTCAGTACCAACAGTTTTAGAAGTCTTGTGTATAAGATTCTTCTCTTCCGGAACCCAAAGCTCAGTGAAATATTATCATAATTTATTCTTTCCTGATAGTCTCCAAGAGCTTGAGAGAAATGTTTTTTCTATTTGTGTGGCTGAGGATACTGCCAGAAACATCTTAAAATATGAAGTTCTGTACTCAGGTCAACGCAGCTGCCACGATCGTGTTGCAACATTCCCTTGTTTTCCTTTTGAGTCCTTGTGTGTCGCATCCATGTGCAGCTAATACTTTTTTGGTTCTTCTTCTAGGATGTAATTCCTCACATGGCTAAGAAGTATGGTTTCAAGTATGAGTTAGTGCAGTATAAGTGGCCCCGCTGGCTCTATCAACAGACAGAAAAACAAAGAATTATCTGGGGCTACAAAATTCTTTTTTTGGATGTTCTTTTCCCTCTGGCTGTGGATAAAATAATATTTGTCGATGCTGACCAGGTAAGAAAATAATAATATTGTATAAATGTATGAGGAATTAATTTTGGCTTCAGTTGATCCAGTTTCATTCTCTGTGGCCATTTTATTCAGATGTTTGGCTCATAAGACTATTGCAGTTGTAAGAGCAAAACCCATGGTGTTACATGGTGAAATGCAATAATTTGACTTGTCTTTGGTCATGTAGAAATGAATACACTCACCACACTGAGTTGCCCTAAATTGCCTGTGGAGAGAGAAAGGCTCCTGGAGAGATGTGTGTGATCTTAAAGGTGCATCTCACCTAAAGCATATTTGAGTGATGCAGTCTCTGGGCTGATTGTGAGAGGACTTTGGGCTGAGGAAGGAGTCTGAGGTGGTTTCTTTAGACCATTTGAACAACTTCCTGAAATTTCTCAAGATCACTCCTGTTTCTTTTTCTTAAATCTGTATGCATTCTTTCACTCAGAAATGAATATTGTACAGTGTAAGATACAGGATCAGAGAGTGGTTTGGGTTGGAAGGGATCTTAAAGATTGCCTAGTTCCAAACACCCTGGCATCTGCAGGCGCACCTTCCACCAGGCCAGGTTGCTCAAAGCCCTGTCCCGCCTGGCCTTGAACACTGCCAGGGATGGGGCAGCCACAGCTTCTCTGGATAACCTGTGCCTGTGCCTGTGCCTCACCACCCTCACAGGGAAGAATTTCTTCCTAATACATAATCTGAATCTCCTCTCTTTCAGTTTAAAGCCATTCCCCCTTGTCGTGTCACTACATGTACTGAAGGTAACATGCTGTCTCAGATAGACCTTGAGGAGTCTATCTGATGGTTATTAAAAACCTCAGAAAATGATTACATATTTTGATCCTTTTCCAAAGCTTGAGAATAAATCAAATGTAGATACTGCAGTGCACACCGCAACTTTCTGCATTTTCATCTGGATACAGTAGTAGAACTGGTTTTCTCTCCTAACTACTGTAAGAATTTCTCTGTACTCTGGAACAGCTAAAACCTTTTTTTACCACTGACAGATTAGTGGGGTTTGGTGGAAGAATGCTTGATTACTAAATAAAGGGCATTCATAAAATGTCTTTAAGCTATTTTTAAAAGTATTTTATTACTAGATACAAAGATTTTTCAAATGATACAATAATATTGGAGTACCCAAGTGATGTAACAAATAGGAAGGATTTTCTGAAGGAAGACGCTCTGTAGATTTTGAAAATGACACTCCTGCAGTATTGGGCAACCAGAAACACTGGTCTACAAATTTGAAATCTTAGCTCCTTTTATTTCATTTACTTGTTAAATGTGTTACACAGATGGCCACAGAATAAACACTTTATTTTTCATTGAATAATAATTTGGTAAATATCATTCAGTGACACACTCTATACTACATACTCTGTACTCCACTATTGTAGTGTTTCAGGGCTTTTTTTAAATGACAGTTAAACTTCAGGAAGCTTGTTGCAATAACTGCCCTCATATGCATGCTTTGAATACAGTATTACATCATTTAAATATTATTAAATTATTAAAATACATATTGTTATTTAGATTGTGAGAAGTGACCTAAAGGAGCTCAGAGATCTAAATCTAAATGGAGCTCCGTATGGATACACACCTTTCTGTGACAGCCGTAAGGAAATGGATGGGTACCGTTTCTGGAAATCAGGATACTGGGCATCACATCTTGGGAAACGGAAATACCATATTAGGTAGGATAATGTCTTTTGTATTTTTGTGCAGCTTGTGAATTTGATTAAAATCTGGGTCTTGATACTGATCTGAATGATATAGGGCAATTGCTTTTGAATGCTGATGCATTCGCAGTAAGAGGTGAATAAGAGATGAATTTTGATGACATTGATTTCCCTTTTTTTATTGTGGCTTCAGCCACTTAATTAAAACGTTATATTCCTTTAGGATGGGAAGTGGTTTTGGTTTCTTGTTGCTTTTATTAATGTTATAAAAAGAAGAGGTGAAACTCCAGAAATCTTAATTCTTTCTTTTTTTTTATTCTTTGTAGTGCCTTATATGTTGTGGATCTTAAGAAGTTCAGAAAGATCGCAGCTGGAGATAGGCTTCGCGGCCAGTACCAAGCTCTTAGTCAAGATCCAAACAGTCTGTCAAATCTAGATCAGGTAAATATGATTCTAAACAATTTGGGGCTTGTTTTCTTTATGTTTCTCAATATACACAGAATTATTATCTATCTCAATGTATATGTTTTGTAACTCTGGAACTATTTGCCCTCTATTTCTATTTTAATACATTTTCAAGTGTGCATATGAGCACAGTTCAGAAAACTGCACGCTAAATGATGATTACTTTAAATAATTGTTTACTATGAAAAAAATGAGGAAAAACAGCATAGAGGACTGCTGCCCTTAATCTGTAGTTGTTCTACGTGCATTTGTGTTTTTCTAGTAGTAATCCTATATTCTGATAATGGTAGTTATATTCTTCTTTAGCAAGAGCCTTTTCCTCATTCTGTTTTTCTATCCGTTAATTTTTTGAAGCTAACTACTAATGCACTCTAGTGGTTGCTGTACATGGTCACCCCGGGGTGAATGCAGGCTTCATTTATAGAGTGAATTGTTAAGGGTAGGTGGGGTACGTCAGGGTGCAAATCACAAGCAACAAGTAGATCCCAGATGTACAGAACATGCTTCAATTTATTGTTTTCCCCTGTAGGAGAGGTTCGTTAAGTCGGTAGAAGATTGATAACACAGGTCATCTGATTTCTGCCTGAGTAAATAATGCTATGCATTTATGTCTGTCTCTGGATGAACTTCAGAAGGCTTCATAAGTGAGATTGCCCCTGCTTTTGTCATTTTCCTTGTGGAATTACTAAAAGGTTTTTGTCTGCCTATAGCAGAAAAGGGATCCCACAGTAGCAAACCCCAAGTCTCTCAGTGCCTGCATTCCATCCACTTACTCTGCAACTTTTGCTCTCTTACATGAGTACATTGTTTGCATTTATTCCGGAAATACTAAAAATTGATGGTAGCGGATAATGGACAAAGAAAAGTGGAAATACAACTATGCTACAAACTGGAACTAGCCTGGACAGCGGGGACTTGGGGCAGCCTTAAGCTGTAACTGTTAAGAGCAAAGGACTGATAGCAACAGTCAGATTTTACCTCTCTTTTCTGGAAAACAGAAGGAATTATTGGCCCTGTATTGCACACTTTGAGAGTCCTGATGTGCTATATCTGTGTGTTTTTCAAACATAGTCTCACCCTTTTGTACAAGGTGTCTCTCAGAAGAGCCTTTAAGATTCAGAGGCTGGGTACAGGGCTTCCACCATAATGCTGCTTTTCAGAAATAGTAATTAGTTTCATCTAATATTCTCAAAACATTAGCAATGTATATCTTTCCATCTTAGGATTCTTGTATTTTGAATTACAGTATTAATACATGATAGCACGTATCTCTTAAAAGTCTGTTGGATCAAATCAAAAGCTACTTCAGGGTCAGCTAGCATTCCCTCAGCACGTCAGGGCTGAGCACAAGCAGTAAGGCAGCTAAGTCTTGGCAGAATGGAATTGGAAATACTTTGGAAAGGGAAATATGTCAAAGTAATGTTTTCATGGTATTCTGCTTTCCCACTTATTGATACAGAATCACGTTCTGCCTTCATTGCTGCTACTCTATCCTAAATACAGCAGTGTTCCCAGAAATACAAACCACAGTGCAATAGATTTTACATGAGTCCTGGACAGCTTATATCTGCTGAGAGGATGCAGCATGATCGTTTGTTTTCCTCTTTATTTTAAACATCTGACTGGAGCACTCACTCCCCTTCTCAGTAAAGAAGCAATGTTGGCTCTTTGCTGTCTGCCAGCACAGCTTCTTCCATGGATGGTAGTTAAGGTTATGCTACTATAAACCACAAAATAGAAGTAGATAGGAAGAAAAAAAAGTCACTTAAAATGCTAAGGGGAGTAAGTAAAATCCTCCTAGAGAGAAAAATGACACATGATAAGAACTAGAGTACTGGTACAGTGTGTTGTATTATATTCTTTATAGAGAAGCATGAGAATGCGTATGTAGAGATGCCAAGACAAATACTTACACTGATAGCAGTTCACTTAAAAGAGAGTTAACCATCCTGTTCTTTACCTAAAGAATAAAAGCCAGCAGGAGATAATATAAGATTAATTCTTTTATTAAGAGGCAATTTTTTTTTCTATTTTTTAAATGGAGCTTTTTTTTTTTCCTAATAAAGATGCTGCTGTGGAGGAGTTCCCCTTTAATATTGTGTAGGTTATCTGGGTGAATGTGAAAACAGTCTTACTGCAAATCTAACTGAAAAACCAGTTTTAAATGTGAAAGTGAGACAAAAAGATTTCAGTACCTTACATATCTTGAATGAACAAAAATTTGGGCACTGACAGTGAAAACAATCTGGTTTTACCCTTATTCCTTTATTTTTCTGATTTATTAATATTTCCTCTTAGATCTTGTAGATGTATTTTACTGGTTTTGAGGTTAAATCACTTTCTTTTGCAAGGATAGACAGCTTTTTGGTTAGAACTTGTTTTTCTTCTATATACTTTAGACCCTGAAACCAGCAGTTGTCTTTCTACTTTCTACTCCATGTAACTGTTTGTAAATTCGCAGCCCTGAGAGCTACTGTAGTAATGCAGGAATTGTGCTTCCCTTTAGAAAGTCAGAGAGGCGCAGCCAAAAAGCAGTCTCCTTTCTCTTGAAACTGAGATGGTGATAAACCAGTTATTTTATATTCCAAAAAAATCAGACTGTGAAGCTTTTTAAAAAGTAAAGCATTTAAATTAATGTTTAATGTCTTACGTACTCAGTATACTTGTATTTGGTGTAATTTTCCTGTGCTAATGCCTATATTTGAATTCAATTACATGCCTTCTGTAGTGCATCTATATGTGCTATTTTCTTCTGTCACATTTAGCAACACGAATGAGCAAAATACGATGTGACTAATACTTGAGTTCTGGCACTTATTTTTATATATAATGTAGGGGTTGCACATGGGAAGGAGCTTACGAATGGATCTACCAGTTACACCTGCTATTTTTAACTGCAGCCAGAGGACATGCAGCGTGCGGCTGCCTGAGGTTCTTCTTATAGTTAAATGCTGTTCCTTCCACTCTGCAAGATACTGGTTCAGAGTGTTCATGATCAGACGACTTGAGTACATGATAAAGGTTAAAAAAAAATATAAATTAAGTAAAGTAAGGAAGATGAGAGCCAGAATAGCAGCTTAATTGCTTTTCCTTTTCACATTCATGTTTCAGGAATCCATTTTCCTAGAAGTCTAAATTTAGAGCAGTGGTGCAGTCCTGGATTTAATGATTTTGCGCTTTTTTTTTTCCAAATGTGAGGAATGGAGAGATGGTGGAGTTCTGCTGTAATCATTTCACACAGTCTAATTCTGCTTAGACGTACTTATAGTGGGACGTGCAATAGCTGAACTACAGATATCAGACAGTGGTATTCTTAGGTCAGTCTAAGGAGGGACAGATGTTAAGTACAAGAAGAAATTGCTGGAGAAATCAGAGGTGGAATTGGCCATCAAAATAAGCATGACTGAGTTTGAAATCTATTTGAAAAAGAACTGGGGGAGCACTTAAAGGAAACATAAGAAGAAGGAAACAGACCAATTAGCTGAAATAATAGGCAGAGGTATTCTACTTCTGAGTACTTGCTCAATATCCAGTTACGTCACATTCAGTGCTAATTTATGATCTTACAAAATTTGTGCAGGATCTTCCCAATAATATGATTCATCAAGTAGCTATCAAGTCTCTCCCTCAGGAGTGGCTTTGGTGTGAAACCTGGTGTGATGATGAATCCAAGAAGAAGGCTAAAACAATAGACTTGGTGAGTTAATTTCAAGTTATATTGGTTTTATCCATTAAAAACTTTTTACTGTAATTTCTGTGGCTTTTGAGATAGGTACACAAGTATGGCATGGCATGGCATGGCATGGAGGCAGTCTTGCTGGAAGGCACTGTAACATGGTATCTGTTCCCTACAATACAGCAACTCTTCTCTCTGAGACTTTCTCTGCTTGCTCTGTACCAAATTTACTTCTGTTAAAGCTGAAAACTGTGCCCCAGAATGAAATATTGCTGTCTGTAACTGGACAGGATTGGGGTTTTTGCACTCATACATATATATTCCTTGTCTTTTTTACATAGTCAGCTGGATTAGTGGAACTCTGAGGTACTGTTAACTTGTGTTACCCTGTTAAACTCTGTATGAAGTTCCTCCAGAGCCAGCTGTGTAGAGGACTTACTTAACAGTATCGTGGTTTTCTCTGTCCATTTCACCACTATAAACAAGAGATAAAGAAAAGCTTTTTAAGTGTAATGCTGAGGAGACTATCCATATTTAAAAAGAAGAAAGTGTCTTTATTTGGGAATTGAAACAGAGAGAGAAAATATCTACAGGAATTGGGGCTTCCCCATCTCTGTTCAGTGTTCAAGGCAACCAGGTCTAGTGGAAGGTGCCCCTGCCCATGGCAAGGGGGTTTAAACTGCGTGAGCCTTAAGGTCTCTTCCCAACCATTCTATGATTATTGCCTCCATCCTGGTTTTCCTCATTCTCATTTTTCAACAACACCAACACACTGTGATACTTCAGACACAAAATTCTGAAGAAAAGCACACAGCTGGAATCTGGTGTTAGATGTTCAGTATGTAAATTGTTTTGTTTTCTCTGTGTCTTTACAGTTGTTAAAATAAGTTTTTCTGTACACTAAAGACCAGAACTAAAGTTTCTAAACTTTCTTTCAATCCCTATTATGTATCACTTTTTATTATGATTTCCATTTATGTTATTTTATGGAAGCAATCACAACATTTTTAGACAAAGCTACACAGGGAGAAACAAGTTATACGTTAGCATACTGAACCTGCATCTGATACACAGCTTTTATTATGTTTGTGAGGATTCCTCTGTCATTGTCTAGAAAAATGTAGTCTTGTGCTAGCCCTGTTTCTGCTATCCAGGTAGGCAGGAGCACATGGGAAAATTAAAGTATTTACATTAAAATGTTTTGAGTTATTGAAACAGGGTTTAGTTTACAGTTTGATTTGTGTGGTTTTTGGTTTTTAACTGACCTCACTTGCTGCCCTTCAATGAAACTGTGAATGCTAATGGAAGTATTTAGATCAGTTCCTTGGAAAGGAGATATTTCCACATTTGCTCTGTTTACATCGGGTATGTTTTAAACTTCCAGTGCAACAATCCCCAAACCAAAGAACCAAAATTAAAGGCTGCTGCCCGCATAGTTCCCGAATGGGTTGACTATGACTCTGAGATACGAACATTAATAGAGCAAATTGAGAAAGAGAAGAAAACTCGTTTCTTTCAAAAAGGTAACTTGCATGCCTAGTCATTTGCTACCTTTTAACAACTATTAGTACAGTTGAAATTAAGATCAGGGTCTGTAGGTACAAATACTGTATTTGTGTCATTTTCCTTGTTCTTACAGAAACTGAGTGGGGTTTAAGAGGCACATGTTGCTCCTCTACATAAGTTTGACTAAGAGGATAAAATCTATTCTTTCATGGCATAATCTAAGATAATTCTCTTTCTCTTTGGTTTACAGGTCTTAAACACGATGAGCTTTAGCACAGCCTTTACCCAGCAATGGGGACAGCTCAAAAAGTCTTCTGTGAAAGACCCAGTGGAAGTTATGAGTGTTGCATTGGCATTATTATTTGTTACATTCTGTAACGTGAAGTCAAATATTTTATAACTTACAGTGTTATTTAAAAATGTTTTCAACAAAATACAAAACCAGAAGAGAAATCCGTGGGTACTTTGATTTATTTTTTTTTTACCCAGCATAGAGTAGGTTTTCTGATTGCTTTGGGTTTCCTTTCCTTCACGAAACAACAGTTTGCCCAGAGGGTTTTGAATACAAAGACTGATGTGTTCAACTCTTCAAAGATAGATTGTTTCAGTCTGGAGGAGAACACACACATTAAATATGTACATAAAAACTGGTTTGTGCCCATTACATGCATTCAGCTAATGTATTTGAAGAGAAAGAATTTTGGTGGTGTGTCCCTGGAGAACTGCTGTGGTCACAAGAAGAAAAATCTGTGTAGCAAAGATCAGGCATAAGAAGTATCTTGTGTAATTTGGATTTGTGTGGCCTAAGTCAACATTCCTGGCTTTAGTAAGCTTCCCGGTTATTTCCCATTTATGATGCAGGATTGCTGCGCTCTCATATTAAAAAAAAATCATTTTTGATTCTTAGGCTCTTTGTGGTCAAATCAACAGTATGTCATAACAGTCCAGTCCAGTTTTGGGTTAAGATTTTCCAACCAGCGTTTGCTGCTCCAGAAGGTCAGTACCTAAACAACACTGTTTCTATTCAGTTTAGATTATCATCATCATCCTGTTCAGACTTGATAATAAGATCTGTGAGTAATTTTGGCTATCAGTCAGTGGTGGCTCCTGTGATTTTTCTAAGTCTGTACTCATAAAACCATTGCTTTAATGGGCTACTGACATTTCAATCCCACAGAAATTGCAGTGGAAAGTTCTTGTAATACAGATATGTAAAACCAGGGAGTTTATTTCTTAAACTGAAATCTAGTGCCTTAAATACTTGGGTGGTTAGGCTGTGCTGGTTTCAAAAGAGATTGGATGTGACAGTACACTCTTGTATGAACAGCTTAATGCAGTCTTTCAGTCTAAATGCTTGAAGTGACAAAAGAGAAGGTAATTTGCACTGAGTGGGTGAATCCACAATGAGTTGCATGACAGTATTTCCATACTAGCAAGTTATTTACTAAATAATAAGAAAAACTAAGAGTAATTTGTCTATATTGTAATTTGCCTCAGGTGCTGGTTATTTAAAATGTAAGAGAAAGTGTCCTGGTTTTTGGCTGGTGTTAAACCATGGCAGCAAGTATTTAAAATCATACTTTGCTGCTATTTTTCAAGTGTTAGGAATATGAGATGTGCAGAGTTCTTGTACAGCTTTTTATATTTTTCACCTTTATGTGTTTTCAAACAGTTTCAACATGTCACAGATGGATTTTAGAAGGTTAGTTGTGGGCATTTGCTTTGTATAAAGTACACAAGGAAGTTACTTCCTGTGTAACCCATGCATAAATCATAATGTCAGTCTCTTTGGCTGTTCTATTTCACTGCAGTATCTGTTTTGTTATAGTTATTTGCCAACATAGTTAGTTCAGGGTATCAGGCACATAGAACTTCTTGAAGCTGGTATTTTTATATCATATAGAGAGACTTAACACTTAACTTTGAATGTATAGTAATGGTGCATATACATTTGCTATGTATAAGAAAGAGATGACTGATACTCTATATCACAGAGAAAAAACCAAGCAGTTTTCAGCTCC
>JBCJKH010046491.1:40084-52031 GCA_039877255.1 Loriculus beryllinus | reverse complement strand
CAACGGGCCTGCAGCTGCCCTGGGGTGCATGGAGGTGCAGGCTGGGGGCTAGCACCTCCCTGGGCTCTGCAGCCAGCCCCACAGGGAGGGATGAGCTCTCTAAACACAGCACAGATGCTGATTCACAAGGACATCACCCAGCACTGATGGCTCAGGCTGCTGTGGGAACATAACCTTCCACAGCACATTCCAGATCTCCGCTGAAAAGCAATTACTGATGCTTTTACCTCTATGTGAGCTGCACAAATAATGGACCCTGGTGCTGCAAGCTGCAACAGGTCAGGGAGCAGCACCCTGGCTCATCCCAGGCTGTGTGCCCTGTGCTGGGTGTTTTTGTCTGCAGGTTTGTACATGCGTGTGTATGTGCGTGTGTCTGTGCATAGTCTGTGATTCCTCCTGGAGAAACAGTGGTGAGGCAAGGAGATTAGAGGCTGGACATGGCTGATGAACCCACTTCCCTCTCAAAAGGAGATGTTTCAGCTCCCATCCAAACTCCAAGAGTTCAAAGCCAGCTATTTCTCAGGGAATGCTGGCTTGTGGCAGGAGGATGCCATGGAATGCCAGCCCCTCTCCTGTTGCACAGGCACTTCCCACGCTGGGCTGGCAGCAGTCACTGCTCCCAGCAAGCCCCAGCCCATCCACATAGTGAGATCCAGCTTATCAGATGCACAAAACTCCATAAATTTGAGGAGTGAGCTTTTGCTGTGTTAAATCACAGCTAAACAGATGATGTTCCGTCATCCCTGGTTCCCTGTGTCATCCCCTAGGTCCTGGTGTCACCAGATACTGACATTCTCACAGGGACCCCACTGAGGTGCACAGTGGAGAGGGGAGAAAGGCAGCAATGGGAGCAGGCTCAGCCTATTGGAGACAATTCCTGCCCAGTGAGTGATTCTTGTACCCCAGTGTCCAGCTCTCCCCAGCAAGGGATCCAGAGCCCCCAGGATAATTGTATTGGGGCTGGCAGCATATTTGGGCATGGCCTGACCTTTTTTGTGTCCATAGATGCCACTTGCTTGACCACCCAGAGTCCTCAAAGCACTTTCACAGCAGCCCAAATCCTGCCTTTGTGTCCATGGCACTTTCTGGAGCTCAGGATTTTCCCTGAGGGCACTCCTAGCCCCCAGGGAAAGCCCCCAGAGCTGCCTAAGCCAGGGCTCTGCATTGCAATGGTGAGCAACAGGGAACTTCAGCTCATCACTGCTTTGTGCCCATGGGCAGCATCCTCCAGGACAGATTGCTCCTCATGTAGTCAGTGGTTCTCCAAGCCCAAACATCAGCACAGAGCTGTGGCTGAGCATGTGACCTCAAGGGGCTGGTAGAGACAAGGGAGAGGCTGATTCCTGCAAGCAGGGCTGCTGTGGCCACGTGCCAGTGGGCAAGCACACACAGTGCAACAGAACGCCTGGGAAAATTCCTCAGACAAGCAAAGAAAGATGGGTGGAACCTTAATTGCATTGCTCTAATGGTGAGAAAACATGCAGCAGCAGGAGGAGGAAGGCAGGAGATGGACAGTGCCCTGCACATCACCCTGTTGGGGATGCTCAGATGCTAACAGCAGTTAGGAGACAGACAGTCTGTGCAATTCAAGCTTGTTCCCATTATTTCCAGTACTGAAAGCTCTTGTGATTTTTCTCACATGTCCACTACTCTTTGCCACTTCCCACAGCATCTCAGGGCCCACCATCAGATGACTGCACAAGGATGAAACCCTTCCTCCTTTGCCCTGCTGACAAGCCTGCAGCCCTTGTGATTACAGAGCAAAACCTTGTCCCCCAGTGACCCCAGGACTTTGGGCAGAGCTGCTACTTGAAGGTGCTGCGACTTTTAGAGCTGGCTCAGGTTCTGCAGGCTTCTGACCCCTGGAGAAGGGAAGCCAGGGAGCAGAGAGGACGGGTTTTCTCTGCTGCCCATTTGTATGCTCTCATTGCTGAATGCAGCGGCAGGCAGTGCAATGACCACAGTGCAATGACCGCAATGCAATGGGCGCAGTGCAATGCAGTGCAGTGGCAGGCAATGCGGTGACCGCAGTGCAATGACCGCAGTGCAATGAGGTGCAGCTGCAGGCAATGCAGTGACCGCAATGCAATGACCGCAGTGCAATGACCGCAGTGCAGTGCGGTGCAGCTGCAGGCAATGCATGCCATGCGACAGATGCACCCAGGACGGCGCCGTGCAGCGCAACGCAACACGCACCCTCCCACCGTGCCCACGCGAACATGTGACCGCATCACGTGCAGAAGCCGTCTCCCACCGCCCGCAGCTCCCATCCAATGAGCGCAGGGGCGGGCCCTGAGTGCGCACGGCGATTGGTCAGAGCGGGCGTCAGTCCGTGAGCGGGTCGTGGCTGAGGGTGCCCTTGCAGAGGCTGCGGGCGGCCCGGCCCGGCTCCGTTCCGTTTGGCTCGGCTCGGCCCGGCCCGGCCCGCTTCAGCTCGGCTCGGCTCCGTTCAGCCCGCTTCAGCTCGGCTCGGCTCGGCTCCGCTCAGCCCGCTTCAGCTCGGCTCGGCTCGGCTCGGCTCCGCTCAGCCCGCTTCAGCTCGGCTCGGCGCCGCGCGGCGTTGGAGGTTGCGGTGGGGATCGAAGCATTGCGGTCCGTGATCACGGTGGGTGCCCGAGGGACCGAGGGTCGCGGTTCAGGCCGGGTCTCGCACCTCAAGACCCGGGCCCCGCACTTCAAGACCCGGGCCCGGATGTGCCGCGGGGTCCCTACAGCCCGGGGCCGGCCCCTTCAGAGCCGGACGGCTGCAGCACAGGCAGCGCCGGGCTTTGGAGTAGGTCCAGGGCCAGGTGACCCCTTCCCTGGGGCCCTGTCGGGACACACGGGCCGGCGCTGTGGGACCCTTCGGGTGGCTTTGCTGAAGGAACAGGAAACAAAGTTGTTCCGCAAAGGGCCTGCCCCTGTGCCGGGAAATCTCTGGAATTCCCGCCGCTTGGGGCTTTCTAGGGCTGGATACACCCAGAACAGCAGCTGGCAGAGCTGGTGACCAAACCCTGTCCCAGAGCACCCAGCAATGAGAGGCAAAGTCCTCCCTAGCCCCCAGAGAAGGGGATTTGGGGATGGTGCAAACTGACAGCGGGACCTGTGTGCCAGCAGGGATGGCCGGCAGGAGCCAGGACCGGAGCCTGCGCGAGGAGCTGACATGTGCCATCTGCTGCGAGCTGTTCAGCGAGCCCGTCATGCTGGACTGCATGCACCACTTCTGCAAGACCTGCATCCAGTGCTACTGGGCGAGAGGCACCCGCGTCCCCTCCTGCCCCCAGTGCCGCCGCGAGTTCCCCAACCGCACTTTCCGCACCCATTACCTGCTGTCGGGGCTGGTGGAGAAGGTGCGGCGCTGCGACTCTGTGGAGCACCAGCGCAGGATGCGGGTGAGTGGCATCTGCCCAGCTAGGGGAGAAGGGGCAGGCACCACATGAGCCCTGTGTGGCCACCATAAGCCTGTTACTCCCTCCTCCTGCAGCCAGTTCTCCTGCAAGGGAGCCCCATGCATGCCTCACCTGCCCTGAGTGCGGTGGCATCTGTGTCTCTTCCTGATTCCTTCCCTCTCCTTGTTTCCTTCCAGCTCTCTGTCCTCTGGATGCTTCTTCTCTTGCATTTGTTCCCTCACTGCTGTGCCTGGCTTCCATCGCAGCCTCGTTTCTCACGTAGGGACCACGCAGCTGGGGGTGAGGGCTGTGTGCGCTCCTTGAGGGGTCAGTCCCTGCACAGGTCAGTTCACAGCACACACAGTTTAAACTTTCAGCAAACAGATATCCCAGGCTGCAGTTCCCAGCCTGGGGTGGTAATAAGTAATGTTATTTATTAAAAATAAATCTGTTCCATTGTATGCACACATACATAGTTCTCAAGCCTGTGCATTAGGTGCTTTCTTCTCCTTACGCTCTTTATAATTGCAGCCTCCCTCTAATGCTGGCCTCAGGACTTAGGATTGCTCCTGAATCACAGCAGAGTAGTGAATGGTCTCCTCACCTTCTTTAACTTGTTCCTGCAGAAGCACCTGGAAAATGCTTTGCAAGCTCGTCAGAAGGAGATGGAAAACTTCTTGCAGAGGAAGCGTGTGACGCAGGAAGATATCTGTGGCCTGATGGTAATGCCCTGTGACAGCTGCTTTTTGCACAGCCCCTGGGTTAATGTTCATAGAGGATCTGTGTCACTTCAGACGGCATTTTGCTCAGTTCCCTGTAAAAATCTAGATGGGTAACTTCTGTAGGGATCTGAACAAGCTCCCCTGCATGTAGGCCAAAGCCCATTGCTACCGAATGTTCAGTGGAGGCTTTGGGGAGCAGCATTAAGCAGAGCCTGGACAGGGTGAGTGGTGGGAGCTGTCACCTGAGCAGTCTCTTCTGGCCTTGCAATGCTGCCGCTTGGGGAGATGGTTAATTCTTGGAAGCTCTAAAATCCTCTTGTATGTCTGTAGGGGTGGCAGCAAAGCCAAAGAAGCTGGGTCAGTGATGATGCTGGCACTGCAGAGAACAGTGGCCTTGTTAAAAGGACTGTGTTCGTATTCACAGCTCTGAGATGATATGAGGAGCCTGAGTGCTCTCCGTGGGCTTGAGTAGCACCTCCTTGTCACTGATCAATGAAGCAAGGACAGCTACAGGCTGTCTGCACTTCCTTCTCGAGTGACATGAAAGTATTAAAAGCCGAGGAAGAAGAGTTTAAGGAAAATTGAAGTAGCTCAGAGATGAGACAAAACTGTTGGGAGACTATCCTCTAGCTGGAGTCACTGATCTGTCTGCCTGCACTCTTTCATTACTTTTATCCCACTGCCAGATTTGGAATAGACCTTTGACATTAGTGAAGTATTAGCAAACAAGCACATGTGGCTGATATCCAGTTGCAGTGGAAGAGCTGACTAGGAGATGTTTCAAGAGAGCAGAAGCAAATTGCTGACCTGAACAGGGAGGCCATGCACGTCCTCTGCGGTTCTGGTGTGTCAGCACAAGCACCTGCTGGAGCAAAGGGAGGCTGGGGTGTTGGTACGGGCTGGCGGAGCTTCAGGTATAGTCTGGGGGAGATGGGTTTCCTGCTGGTAGAAGGAGATGTGCATTTCAGGAAGCACTCCCTGAGAAAATAATGAGGGCTAAGGTTGCACTTAGAGCAAAGTCATTGGCTGTCTCTTGTAAACAGGCAGGAAGGCAGAGCAAGCACAAGGCTGGCTGGCTGAGCAAACAACTGGAAAAAAGTGACCTCTGAAAGAGCTGAATGGGATTTATCAGCCTTATCTACAGAGATTAGTCGGTGCAGCTCCCCCACCTCCATACAAGCAGCAGCCCTGGGAGATGGAGGCAGCAGAGAAAAAGAACAAGTAACCAGTGTCAGCCAGCTCTGCCTGGGGCCTGGTGTGATGTGAAATAAATCCAAACCAAGCTGAACAGTTGAGTCTGCAGCTCCAGGAAAGCAAAAGAGCTCCAGTCTTGCACACAAGCCTGGTGTTGTGGGAGAGGACTGTAGGTGCCCACTGTGGCAGTGTGCAGGGATTTCTAGTTATGATGACCAAGCCATTGATGGAGTTTTTGAGTTTGGTTTTGGTTGGTTGGTTTTGGCTTGGTTTGTTTCTTCCCTTTGGCTCTGCAGCCTTGTGTGCAGAAACTTGTGGGTATGTCTGAGACTGTAATTCCAGGATTCTATAAGCAGAGTAACACCTGAGCCATCCTGTGCACCTGCTTGTGTGTTTTAGCGGCCAGACTCATCTGCCTTTTCCTTCTCAGAAGGTGTCCGGGGAGCTGAACTTCAACATCCGGGCAGAGTTTGCCTGCCTTCATCAGATCCTGGAGGAAGAGGAGAGAGCTGTGCTGGCAGAGCTGGCCCAGAAGGAGGCGCAGTCGCTGGCCCAGCTGCACAGGGACATGCATGGGCTGGAGGAGGGAATATCAGTGCTGCAGAGGGACATCGAGCGCATAGAGCACACCCTGAGCAAGATGGAAGAAGTGTCATTGCTGGAGGTGAGTGTCCTTGGCTAACACTGACAGGAGGATGAGGGATGCTCCAACACCTGCCTGTGGGATTGGGAGAGTCCTAAATGACAGAAATAGGCTGTACCTGGAAGTTGATCTTGCTGGCATCCCTCCAGATTACTTGCCAAATCCCTTGGAGTCCAGAAGTTTAAGCCACAAGGGATATAGTGATCTCTCGGATGTGGTGGGTCTCAGGAACCTTACTCCTTCTCTGTTACCTAAGTGAAATTGCCTTGGCCCGGGTGCCCAGGCAGTTTCCCCTAGGATGAGGGTCCTAATAGGTTGGTTTCTTCTCTCTGTGCTGTGTGACAGCCCAAGGCAGGACAAGGAGCTTATTTGTGCAGCTGCATGAATTATAGACAGTGACTGCTAATTCTCTCTGCTTCTCACTGCAGGTGGAGAGCCTGGATATCAGGTATGTGTCTGGTGTGAAAGAAGCCAATTACCTTTTCAAGGAGTTTACCTCTCTCCCTGGCTGGGACCACATGGGGGATGGATCTCATCTCAAGCATTTAAAGCATCAGCTACTGGTGCTGTGCAAGCTGAGGCCTGATCCCCAGCATGTGTTGGATGTTCTTCTTGGGGAGCCTGTCAGGGTGGCTGAGTATGCTGGTTTGGAACGGGTGCAAGAGCAATGCACGCCGCAGGCAGGAGCAAGGCTGTGCCACAGTCTTTGGGTGCTTTGGCTTCTCCCTACCCTTTCTTAACTTCTTACAGCTCACTGGGCTGCAGAACTTACCCTGAGGTTCAGGTTTGTCTGGGGCTGTGAGTAGTTGAGGGCTAGGACTGCCATAGGGGAGCATGTCCCTGTTCCCTCCCTTTCTGGGCAGAGGTTTAACTGCTGCTCTCTCTGCCCCAGGCCTTCAGTGCGTGTTGAGACCCAGCCTGCTTTTGACCTGGAGCACTACAAGGACAGCCACAGCGGTCCCTTGCAGTACATCTTCTGGAGACAGATGCTGCGCTCCATCTATCCTGGTGAGTGGATGAGTGTGAGGGATGGATGAGCTGGATGGTGGCGATGCTCTGCAGAGGGAATATGCAGCCGATAAAATGCCATGCTGGCTGTCTCCACAGCTCCTGCCCCCCTCACCTTCGACCCTGAGTCAGCCCACCCCAACCTGGTCTTCTCCAGAGACCTGACAGCAGTGACAGAGAGGAGTAAAGCCCTGCCTGTGCCCATCAGCCCCCGGCGCTTCCTCCGGTGTGTCAACGTCCTGAGCTCCCAGACCTTTGACAGTGGCCGGCACTACTGGGAGGTCTGGGTGGGCAGCAAAACCAAGTGGGACCTGGGGGTGGCCGCCGAGGCTGTGGACCGTGCAGCAAAGGTCAAGCTGTGCCCGGAGAATGGCTACTGGACACTGCGCCTGCGGAACAGGACCGAGTACTGGGCCACCACCACCCCCTGGGTGCGCCTGACTCCCCGCCGACCCCCCTGCAAAGTGGGGGTCTTCCTGGACTGCCGGGAGGGCACCGTCACCTTCTTCGACGCTGGGGACATGTCCCACCTCTTCACCTTCCACCGGGTCTCTGCAGACAGATACTGCCCCTTCTTCAGCACCTGCTTCAGCGACGGGAAGGACAACATGGAGCCCATGCGGCTGTGCCACCTGGCCCTGTGAGGAGCAGGGAGGAGCTTTGGGGACACCAGCCTGGCTCCTTGTTCCTGCTGGCTGGATGCTCCCCAGGACAGGAGGCCAGTCTGCACACATGTGGGTGTTGGAGGAAGGGGCTGTTTTGATTTCAGTTTTGGGGGAAAGAGAGGGATGATATTTTTCCCAGCTCCTGTCTGCCCTCTCTTTGTGCTGTGGGCTGTGGGTGCTGCCCTGGCACCCCTTGTAGGACAGCCTTCCATGCCTGAGCATTGCACAGTCAACACAGCCACAGGCTTCTTGCACCTCCTGTTGCTCCATGCCTCCTGCGTGTAAACCCTGTGGAGGAGGGCAGCGGTCCTGGAACACTGTCAAGTGCCTTTGAACTTTTGGATCCCAGCCATTGGCTTCCTCTGCTCAAAGGGCTTTGTGGGGAAGGGCTGCAGGCTGGCGGCAGAGGGAGCTCGGTGCACGGTGTGGAGACCCACTGCTGCCTGGGACTGGTGCTCCCCTTCACTCCCCTCTCCTCTCTCCCCTTCACTCCCCTCTCCCTTCCTTTCCTCTCCCTTTCACTCCCCTTCACTCGGTCACTATTAAAGCTCATTAAAAAGACCCCTTTGTCTCGGTACTTACATGCTGGGGGGGATCTACTGTACTGGGCTGTATAGTCTGGGAGTGCAGAGCAGTTCCCTGGCCCCTGCTCCATCCACCTGCAGCACAGATTGAGTGGATTTGGCTGCTGCGGTTAGTGCCTGGGGGGTGCTGGCAACATCTGCACCTTGCTTATGAGTCTGTGAAGTTGACTTGAGGTGCTGGGTTGGGCCTGAGCTTTGCTGGTGGGAGTGAGGATGTGCTTGAATCATCATGTTTATCCCACTCAAATCCATTCCAGGGTCAAAGCAGAGGCCGGAGCTACCCCAGTCATGTGCTGGCTGGTGCTGGCTAGAGCCTGCAAATGTCTCCTTTGCAGAGGCTCCACTTTCTGTGCTGTGGGAAGGGTACTTGTCAAAGCAAGTCCTTCACTGGTCCCCAGTGGGGATGGGACAGGGGCTCTATCTTCCCATTGTGCCACAAGGAGCATCCTCCCATCCTGTGCAGCACCACTGCAGTATGCCGGGGCTGGGATCTGCTGTAGCTCTGGGATTGCCTAATGCCTGTCCTGGGGCAAGGCATTGTGCTCAGCCAGAGGGGAGGATGACCCAGGCAAGATGCAGGCAGATGTGCCCTCCTGTGCCCAGGGCTCTGCAGCATGGGGTGGAGGTGGGTGTGGAAGGGATCCTGTTACTGGGAAGGTGCTGCTCTGTGCAGCCCTGCTTGGGGGTTGGATGTGGAAGGGATGTCAGGGGTTTCTGCTCCTGTGCTGAGCCTCTGGGTTGCACTCTACCTCCTCTCCCAGCTCCTGCATCATCATCTCACTGTCCCCAGCTTCAGCTGAAATAAGGGTGGAGAAGAAAGAGCTGTTGGCTTGGAAATGCTGCTGTGAGCGGGGCTGTCATCCCAGCAAGGGCTGGGAGCCTCTGTGGGAAAGCGATGCTGGTTTAATTGCAGCAGGGAGCTGAAACCCATCCTGACAGACCTGAAACGGCAGGCAGGTGAATCTGAGCAGCAGCAGGAGGGATCTGCGGCGGGAGCAGAAGCAGATCCGCAGGCATGGGCAGGCAATGAGCACACCCGGCTCCCGCTGCTGTGTGCCGTGTGGGCCGGCGTGGTGGCACGGGCTGCGAGCTGCGAGCTGCAGCATGTGCCAGTGCCATTGCTGCCACCTCCTACACCTTCCCTTTGCCAAAGCAGAGCTGGAGAGCAGCAAAACCTGCTTGTCCCACATCCCTGGGCTGAGCAGGCTCTCGAAGAAGCACATCCTTCCTCCTCCTCCTCCTGCCGGGCTGTGTGTGGTGGCTGTGGTGTGCTGCTCCAAGGCAGAGCTGCGTTTGAGGGTGTAACATCCTTGCCTGGCCCTGCAGGCAGGTGTCTGGGGCAGGCAGAGCCCCTCCGCTGTGCAGCACGTACAGCAGCTCCTGTGTGCAGGGAGAGCAGTGCTCGGAGGTGCCATACGTGCGATTTAGCCTGGTGAGGAAATGCTGCCTGCTGTTAAATGCTGTCTGAAGAGTGCATTTCACTGATAAACCACAGCACCGTGGGGTAGAAACTGTAGGTGTGGTGTGGATGTAGTGAGCGGCTGAGCCTGGCTCTGGGTTCAGGCAGGAGGGGATGGGGATGGGGATGGGTCAGTGGGCATCATGGAGGTGAAGCTCCCCTCTCTGCTCCAGCATCTGGACTCTGCACATCCCAAGCTGGCTTTTGCCAATTTCCCCCAGGACCAGGCTGTCTTCTCCTTGCAGGCTACCCTGTCATCTTGTCCCTGGGTGTCCTCAGAGCCACCACAGTCTGCTTTTCCCATTGCTGTGTCTGGGGCTGGGCAGCATCCAGCTCCCTTCTCTGTATCTTTATCCTGTGCTTTGGGGAAGCCTCTGCTTCCTCGGGTCCTCCCCACGTGCTGGAAGGGGCTCAAGATTTTAAAATAGGATCCTTTTGTTTCCCAGGGCGGCAACAATGGAAAGGTCCCACCGGTCCCACAGTCACCCTGTGTTTGTGATGGAAAATTCCCCGTCGTCACGGGCCGAGCCCTCCTCGCTGTCCTGCCGTTAGATGGCAGCATGGACGGGCTGGTCCCTGCCACAGCCGCCTGCACGGTGCCACATCTGAGCTGCAATGGATACGGATGCCAAAATCGCTTGATTTGGGGGCTGCCAGAGGATCCCCCTCGCAGACCCTCCACTGTTCTCACTCTCGGCTTTTCCAGGCAGTCATTTGACTGCTTTGTCCAGCATCTCAGCAGAGTGTTGTGATCCATCCCTCCATCACTGCCCCCACCTCACCATCGCGCTGCTCACCTCTCAGGTGCACGATGCCCCCTGATGCTCACAGTGGTCCTCAGCATGGGTATGCTGCAGTGACAGGAAGCTCCATGGCTCCATCTCTGATCACAGCCCCCAGCACTGGGAAGGGGTGTGATTCCGAAATCTCAGCTCATCACCCTGCAGTGATGGGCAGTGCTGCCCCTTTGTGCGGTCCCTCTGTGCAGTCCCCAGTTTATCCCTGTCATCATGGCGAGTTTAAAAATCTCTCAAGAAACTTGCAGGGGTTTGAGCACTCACCTGGGATCGAGGGACACTGTTGCTTCCTGATCCTTTCCTCCTCCTTTGGGATCAAGGAAGGAGGTTGTCCAAGATGAGCGTGCTGAAGAGTGATGCAGTCGGTGCTCTCAGGGTTAAAATCTCAGTAACAGGGTTGGGGGGAGTCAGGTAAAACAAACTCTGTGGCTTGGAGCCCTTCCGAGAGCTCTGGGAGAGGGATGGGGTGATTTCTTCCTTGGCTTTGGCAAGGAGAGCAGAGCACACGAGAAGTTTTGGTGCCTTTTCAAAGCCACGAGCGCATGGGTCTCATTCATGCTCTTTCTTCTCTGTCTGCAAGTGTGTGTAATTAACAACCCTCCAAGGTGCAGCGTGGGGCTGTGTTAATGCAGCCACTAAGCACTCGTTGGGTGCGCAGGCAGCTGGCCAGGGCTGTGCCCGCTCTGCCACCTCATTCCCAAAGCTCTGCCATCACAGCACATTCCCAGTGAGTTCACACCAAGACGGAGCCACTGTCACCCGTGGAGTTGCCCCATTCTGCTGCCAGCGCCATGGTCGTGTGCATGGGGTTTGGTGCAGACCTGTCAGAGTGCATGTGCCAGTGTGCCCCATGTAATGATGCTTGGGGGCAATACAGCTGCCCCATGCTGCTGGCAGTGCACATGGATGGACAGCATGAGTGGGGTCCGTAGTGCACCCCAAAGGAGTAGGGGTGCAAGTGTGTGCACACAGGGCATCTTTGTGTGCACCTAGGGGTGCAAGACGAGTGCAGGAGGGTGTGTGTGGATATAGGCATGAGCTGTGGGCTTTGGGGTTCATGCAGACACAAAGGTGTGCGTGCAAGTAGATGAGATGTGTGTGTTCACATCAGGGGTGTGCACAGTAGTGTGAGAGGGTGCTTGTGTGCATTCCCTCTGGGATGAGAGGTTGGGGTGCGTACACAGATGCACACAAGAAAGACACACAGAGGTGTGAGTGGGATGTACAGGGGCACATACAAGCATGCAAGGCATATGGTGGCATGAATATACATACAGGTATTGGGGGGTTCATGTGTACACAGGGCAAGAGAAATGCACAGCCATGCACACAGGTTCAGGACACACTTGCATCCAGCCTCAGGGGGATGATGCTCACCCATGCACCCAGCCACAGATGAATGGATGCTCACCCATGCACCCAATTGCAGGGGATGGATGGATGGATGGATGGATGGATGGATGGATGGATGCTCACCCATGCACCCAACTGCAGGGGATGGATGGAT
>JBCJKH010046491.1:23604-39419 GCA_039877255.1 Loriculus beryllinus | reverse complement strand
GGGACCCGGCGCTGCCTGTCGCGGCTCCCGTATCCCGGACGGGGATGTGCCGGGATCCAGCGCTACGTGTCCCGGCGTCTCCCAGCCCCGACGGGGACCGGCGCCGCCCGCTTCGGGGTTCCCCAGCCCCGGCGGAGATGCGCGGCGGTGCCCGCCCGGGTGTCCCCGACGGCTGTGACCGCGTCCCCGAAGAGACGGGACGGGACGGGACGGGAGGACGCTGCTGCTCCCGTCCCTGCGGGTCTCGGGGTGACCGGTGGGGAGCAGTCGCCGTGCCCGTGCCGCTCGCTGCGAGCAAGGGGAAGCCGCATGGGACTCCCACAGGAGGGGTTTCTCCGCGCCGGGCCGGGAGGGGAGGCTGGAAGCCGGCTCCATGCGCTGAGTGCTTGGTTTTCATGAGCGGGGTCATTAATCTGTGAGCGCCGGGCAGCGTGTTGGGGAGGAGGGTGCGAGGAGGTGGTGGTCCATGCGATGCCGCCCAGGCTGCCTCTGCCAGCGGTCAGTGGTGACTCTGGTCCATCTGGGAAGTCACCCAGAGCAGATCCTGGTGAAACGCTTTTCCTTCCCACAGCGCTTCTGGGGTAAAAGGCTGTTGGGCAGTGAGTCAAGCCCCCTGGCCACAGCTTGGGTTATGTGGATGTGGGACCGCGGCAGAGATGGGGCTGCAGTGCTTGTCCACAGAGCAGAGACTGTGGGGCAGAGCAGAGCTGGGTGGGTGCTGCCAGGGCAGCAGAGTTGGGGCACCAGCCCCACCAGCTTCCCCTCGGGGAAGCTCCTGCTCACACAGGTAGAGAGCATTTGCTGCCTGTAACAGAGCAAGATGAAGAGAAAGTTGGTGATGCTGGAAGCTTGTGATGTGGGGAGGTGAATTGGGGGAGCATAAATAGAATTCTCTGTAGCCTCAGCTCAGTGATTCACTGTCGCTGGTGGCATTTGCTGCCATCATTGAAGTGAGCTCACGGGAGGGCTGCAGGTCCAGCCGCAGAGATGCGGCAAGGACACGATCACCAGCAGCAGCACCATCAACCTGCTCTGCCCAAAATGCTGCTAATGGCTCTGGTACCACCAGGCTGAAGGACCCACTGGGCTGCTGGAGCTTGGAGGGCTCTGGGAGGCAGGGAAGGAAGGGACCTGCTGCTAGTGGCATCGTGGCAGGAGCTGCTGCTGCTCAAAGCTTTCTTGTTAGCAATTTGTAAAGCATCACGTAGCTGCTCTCAGGTTCTTTCATCTCCCGGAGGTGCGGGGCTGGGTGCTGGGGGAGGCTCTGGCCAGTGCAGCTGCGTGATGTGTGGGGCCTCCTCAGCACAGAGCTTTGAAGCTCTCCGGCATTGCCTGATTAGTGCAGCGATGACGGGAGATGTGGAGCTGAACCAGGGGATCGTACCCTGGGGATTTGCTGCCTCTTCTGTTCTACCTGAGACCAATTTGTCAGTGCATGAAGGACACACAAATTCCTCGTTAGCTGTAATGTCAACTGGTGAAAATATTTGCTTGCCTTGGAAGCAGGGATGGGAGTGTGAGACTGTTCCACCTGGGAAGGGTGCAATATTCATCTTGGCATCATGATAACTCTGTCCTGGCCCTACATCCTACTTGCTCCTCCACCCTGGTACCTGGTTAAATGGGCCAGGGCTAGGAGGAGATGCTATGTGTAAGAGCCCACAGTCTCTCCCTGTATCCCAGCTCCACAGTGCTTCGAGGACGGAGTGGAATTGGGAGCGTGTGCTCCCTGCAGAGCAGCACTGACCACCCCGCGGCCAAATAATCCCATGGTGGGCTCTGGCTTGCTGCTTTCAAGAGCATGTGCCCTCAGTGTGAGGGAAGGGCCTTGCTTGTGTAGGACCTGAGCCGATTACGTTGGCTGCTGCTGCCTGCCCTCCTTTAAGGTCACACAGACCTTCCCGACTGGGTGCTCCGACAGCCCCGCACTGACCGTGCCAGCAGCAACATTTTCCTTTGCAGCTGGGATTTGAAGCAGTTGCTTTATTGCAAGTAATAAACACAGCCCATTTCAGCAACACCCACCACGAGTGCACAGCAAACCTCACTCTGGCTTAACCCAGTTCATTGTTAGTGATGAAGCAGAGCCAAGGCCTCCAAGGAGGAGGTGAGTAATGGAAGGGATGAAGCCCTTTGTCCCCGGGGAGGGGGCAGCCATGCCCCTTGTGCCCCGTTGTCCACTTAGGAATGGGTTTGGATGAATGGGCTGCATCTACTGCCCTGGGATGCGGCCGGGGCACACAGCCCCGCGGCTCACTGCCTGCACAAACAGTGTATTGCTGAGCTCAGTTTGACGTCAGGTTGGGGTGACGCTCCCCCAGCAGCACCATGCCCCAGCCAATGCAGGCAGGGTGGGAAGGGGATTCCTCCAGCATCTCTCACCTCACTCCACTGCCTCTCTCCCATGGGCCCGCTCCACACGGGATCGCAGTCCCTGGGGTGTCTCTTGGCCCCATGTTGATGTGGGGTTTTCCAAGGCTGGCGTGGGAAGAGCAGGTACTCCCAGCCGGCAGGGAGGGAACAGGCTGTTCCCAGTGTCCCAGGGCAGTTCCTGGGGAGGGAAAGGGAGAGCAGGATCCCACGGGAACGGCAGCATGGCCAGGCAGCAGTTTCTCAATGATGCACAGGGCATTCACAGTGCTCAGGAGGTTGCTTTGCAGAGCAGGAGGGGGCTTTTGATGGGTGCCCTGGTCTGTCCATCCCTCAGCAGCTTTAAGAAGCAACGTGAGCCCTGGAGATAGCACCCGTCTCACCCACCTTCTCCCCAGCCACTCGAGCAGGTCCAGCACAGGCATCTCCAAATGAACACGGTGTCTTTGTGTTCAGCATGCTGGCCTGAAGCAGCCCCAAGCAATGGGGAAAAGCTGGGGGTGACCCCCTCACCCCCGTTTTGGGGGGCTGTGTATTTAAACTCATTGGTGGGGAGAAGCTGCAATAAGCCTGAAGTACTGGGGAGCCTGGGGGGCTCCTGTAGGTATGGGGAGCAGCAGAAAGCCCTGCGATGGCTGGACCCCGCTGTGCTGCCCATGGAGGGTGGGGAGCTGGAGCGGAGCAGCAGTGGTTGTGGTGGTTTCCATGTGAGGAATGACGAAACGTCACAGGGCTCTTCCACTGGGAAAGACGGGCCAGGGCATTGTGACACAGGGCTGCACAATCACTGCTCGCCTGGAGAAGGCTGTTCCTGGTGTGTCCCTGTGCTGGGAGGATGCGGAGCATGTGGCTTGTTGTGGAGCTTGTCGCCAAGGGGCCTTGTGGGTGTCAGGTGTTTGCCTGGATTCATGCATGGAAAATACATGGTTTTGCCAGGAAAAAGCCCACAGGTGGTTGGTTAAAGCTCAAAGCCCCCTTTCCCACCCAGGCTGTGAGCCAGAAGCACCAGTGCTGTGCTTCACCTTGACTTGCCCCTGTGAGATACCTCCTGCAGATCTCCACCAGGGTGAAGGGCAGAAGGGAGCCAGGCACAGAGTCCCAGAGGGTCCCACACCAGCTGGGTGCTATGGGGGGACTGCGACTGCCCAGGGCACCCCAGTGTCTGCTGGGGTGACCAGAGCTGAGCCTTGCCCTGGGCCAGAGCTGGAATTGTCTTGTGTCCTTCATTAGGAAGAGAAATACCGCTGCAGCTGCACTGGCATCTAGTGCCTGGTTAAATTGATTCCAGGGGTTTTATTGCCTCTGGCTGTCCCAGATCTTTGTTTCTTGTTTCACGTTGTTAAAAGAGAGGGTTAGACAGATCCCAGGGGGGCTTTTTTCTCTCTGGCCAAGCTGGTTTTGGTACACAGTATTATTGCCCATCTGCGGTGCCTCATTGTTAATCCAGAATAGTGGAAGCGGACATGGCCTGCGGTCAAGTGGGCGAGGAGGCACGAGCTGCGGGCAAATTACTGCATCTCTAGGTGCAAGTTCAATAGGAGGAGGGTGAAAACCTGGCCCCGCGGCAGTCGGTGCTGAAGCTCCCACTGAGTTTTATAAGCTGAGGATATTAAGCAGGGAGTCTCTCCTGGAGTCGTTTCCCTGCTGAGGTAGCAGAAACAGGTCTGAGCCAGTGGCTTGTATTTCACCTTACAACTGCTCCCACGTGTGAATTGTTTTTCTTGCTGCATTTCTGCCTCCTCCTTCCAGGGCCAGGATCTCCAGGGCAGGTTTTACAGGCCAAGCCTGGAGGTGCCATGGGATGGATGTCACGTGCTAATGAGGGAGGATCGGTTTAGGGGGTCAGGAAAAGACTCTAAAGTGGAGGAACACAGAGAACACGAGCATGCAGAGAACACAACACCACAGGTGATGGGGAAAGGCAAGTGCATTTGAGCACTGCTGCTGCTCTCCTGGTCTGCTTCTGTGCAGTGACAGGCAGCAAGGACCCCAGGGCTGTCCCCTGGAAGGACCATGAGAAAGGGCTCGGTGGATTGCAGATTGTCCTGGTCCCTCTTACTGATGGGCAGAGCCCTGTGGTGAGCGGAGAGGAAGATGAGATGTGATTTTACCTGTCTGCAGCGATCAGGTCAGAGTTGGTTACAAGTCCTGGTAGAGCCTGGAAAACCCCAGTTTAGTTGCAGAGGGATAGGCAAGAGAATAAGCTCAACCCTGCTTCTGATCTCAGTGCATGCATAGAGGAAAGTGATCTGAATAGCTCAATAATGCTTTTGGGACCACTGGTGCCATGCAAGGTGTAGCCACCCACCTGTGTGCAGACATTGGAGGGGTTAAGCCTTCTCCTGGCCATAGCTCCAGTTGGAAAATGGTAGCCAGTGTGCCGAGTCCACCCACCTTGATCTGCGGTGTGAGCGCTGGTGATGCAGCACCCGTGCAGCCTCCCATCCCAGCACCCATACGGCATCCCACCGTGGCCACACTGCACAGCACGGTGAGGCCACCCGCCCGGGCAGGCTCCAGGGGCCAGGGCATCCCCCTGGGAAGGGTTAATCGAAGAGGAGCGGTGCCCATGCCAGGCTGGGTGTCCAGGTTCTCCCTTGGCGGAGGTCAGTGGTGGTTCATGGGAAAGGAAAAATTGGCAGCTGGGCCGGATGTCCCTGCATTTCCCCTCTTCCTGCAGCCGCCTGAACGACGTTCCTTATTTAGCTTTCCTGACGGACAGGAGGAATCTGATGGCGGAAACTGTCACTGCCTGATAACAGCTCAGGGACCCCTTTATGATGGGCGGCACGGCAGGGACCAGGACAGCATTGCTCCTCACTGAAGGGGAGAAGCCAGGTAGCTAGGGCTGCCCTCTGCTCTGGGATATTGGGGGTGTCTGTGGGTAGGGAGGGAAGGGCACTCACAGCCCTTCCCTCTGTGCTGGTTTGTGTATGGACCCCCTCAGTGCTATTTAAAAGGTTCTCAAGGCCAAGAAGTGATGGTGAATATAGATCACGTTGGTACTTCTTTTTAATGAGGCATCTGAGCTGGTGAAAGGGCCACGGATGGGAAGAGGGGAGGCATGGAGCAAAGCCACCCTGATGATGTCTGAGACCAGGTGAGGCTTTCTTTCCATTCACTGACAATGAGGATGTGAAGGGCAGCCAAGGCTGGGTTGCTTCAGTGGGAGCTGGAAACGATGACCAGCGCCAGGACTACATCAGTACTGGGACTGGCTCCCATACCAGAGTGCTCTGACCGAGTAGATAAACACTGCAAAGATGTTATTGCATGTTTTATTGTCCCCAGCTTTCTCTCCACAGAAGCTGGTATCTTGTTAGCGTCTGAGCCATTCTCTGCTATGTGCCCGTGGTGACCAGCCTCAAAAACCACAAAAGGTCCTGAAATACAGCCTGTATTTCAATGTATCCATTGATTTTTATCTTGCATCTGTAGAGGCCACCAGGCTGCTCCCATACCAAGAGCATTGTTTCCATGGCAATTAATGTATTTAAAAAGGGCAGAATGTACAGCAAGACTGTACTTTTTAAAGAGGAAGCCCTGAGCAAGCAGCTCTTGCTGCGGGACCGGACCTTGGACTCTCAGCCCATGCAACGCACAGGTTGGCATCGCTTGGGATGCAGGGCATGGCGGCACAGGGCTCACACAGACCTGTGAGGCTACAGCTTGGAGCCCTAAGGCCACCAGCCCTCTGCTGCTCAGAGAGTGTTGTGCTCCCTGGGAGCTGGATGCTCCCAGGTTTGTGTCTGACTGTTTCAGCTTTAGCTGAGCATCTTCCTCCAAGCCCTCAATTCTCAGCAGGAACTCACAGGAGCAGTTTCTGTGCTCTCTGATCAATCCATTATAGGACCAGGTCACCTACCTGAGCATCCGTGAGTTGCAGAATTGAGGTTTAGGTCCTCAGACTATGCTGGTACCTCAGGACTAAACGCTTCTCATTTCAGCCAAGTTCAAATTCCTTTTGTTTGCTTTCCATCATCAAGCAGCAGAGGAGATCCATGTGGAGAGAATTGCTCTCTCAGTCCATTTGTGGTAATTTGTTGCTCTGTTATGCCACAGGTGTGTGCAAGGCTGGTAGATATGGGAAGGAAGCAGAAGCTCCTGCCTCCTGCCCCGAGCCCCAGTGCATGTTTCAGATGTGCTGGGGATGAGGTAGGTACCCACAGGGGATAACAGGGCTTTGCATCCTCTTGGCTATTCTGGGGCAGAGAAAGCAGCAAGATTCATACTGCCAGTTGTTTGAAATTATATTTATTTCTTATGGCATCACTTCCTAGCATGAGGCATAGTTGCCATTGCAGCGAGATGAGTAAACTTCCTGATATACCTTCCTGGGCAGGAGTAATCTCACCCAGTCCCATCACATAAAACTTCAGTGTACAGCCTAAGGCACTTGCTCTACAATCAGTGTGAGGGAGAAAAGCTCTTTTAGAGGCACCCCACCCCATCCTTAAAGAGGTGTTGAAGAAATTGCTTTGGAGAGGTGGTAGCTGAGGCTGCTCCCAGCCTGTATGGTGTCCACACATCTGCATGTCCCCAGGACCAGCACTGTGCCTCTACCAGGTTGCATTTCACCCCATGATTCATCCTCTTCCTCACTGTCTGCCCTGGCTCTCTCCATTGCAGCTTGCGGCTCCAAGAGGGGACAGGCATGGACTGATGGAGGGTAAAATGAAAGAGCAGCATCAACCAAAACAACCAATGGCTACAGCCTCTGGAGACGTGGCCAGGAGGAGGCTGGGAGGTAGCGGGATCATGTGGAGTGAGCAGTAGACAAAGGAAGGAAGTTTTTATTACTGGGCCAAATCCTGAGGTCCTTCAGTTGTATTTAGGCCAATGCTTCAATGACTGCAGTGGAGACTGGACTGAGTAAAGAGAGAAGAAAGGGCTTCAGGATCTGGCCCCTGGGTAATTATGTCACATGGGAAGCTAATAAGGAATTTGCAAGCTCACAGTGGCTTTGCTGAGCAGCCAGTGCTAGCAGTGCCCATGGCAGCCGGGCTCCCACCTGGGTCACTGTCCCCTGCCCCTCTGGGGACACAAAGCATCCATCCTCTGGTGGGTTCACATTTCAGCTGCTGGCAGGGCTTCGTGGGGTCAGCAGATCCTATGGAGCCAAGTGGGATGGTGGCTCCACAGGTTTGTGATGGTCTGTCTGCACATTCATGAGGCACAGGGAGCATGTTTGCATCCTCCATCAGCTTCCTGAGATTTGGAGCACTTGGGCTCTCCATGCAGCAGGGAAGCCTGTTAAAGGTTTACTGGTTTCATGTATTCTCCCCTAAAAGAAACTGCAGAAAGCTGTGTAGCAGAGCATGGAAAACCCTCCATCTGTTTTCCTGCATGCAGAAGGTTCTGTGTTTGCTGGGAGAAGTGTGTATGCATCTGCACAGACACACTCACCTGTGCTGACAGTGAGGTTCAGCTCTGGGCTTGTCTCTCCATTGTGACTTCTTTCCCCCATTTCTGAAATACTGGCATCTGCTGAGATGGATGTTAGGTACGGTGACCTAAAAGAATAAATACTGGCAGAAGTGAGGGTCAAGTCAGCAGTTCCCATGCATGACAGTAAATCTTGTTATTCACTAAGGCAAGAAGGTTGGGCACGAATTGTGGTTTATACTCGGGTTTGGAAGTGCCAGCTCAGAGCGATGGCAGCAGCAAAACTGCATCTAGGAGAGGTGACGGCATCCAGCACCCACAGAAATCCATCACTTTTGTGTTGGGTTATCCTAGCCTGAGCAGGGTCCCCAGTGAGGTGTAATCTCGTCTAATTGGCCATCATCCCTTCACCACGCTGCAGTGCTCAGCCCTAGGGAAGCAAAGGGCAGAAGTTTAATGGTGTGCCCCAAAAGCGTTGGTGGATGGCTGCAATGTGGGATGCTCCCATGGGAGATGTGTTCATGCTGAGAAAATCCCGGTGCTGCTGGGCAGGCAGCGCATGGTCCTTGTGCTGGGGTGAAGCATGGGGAAACCCTTTGCCTTGCCTGCAAATGGGGCTACCTAGCGATGCCTTTGTAAAGCAATTCAACTGCTGTAGTGTGCATCTGGGCCTCATGACTCCTCATTTGGTTTGTTGGCTGTTGCCAGGCTATCAGGCTTGGCAGGTCCTGGGCTGCTGTCTCTAAGTGCTGGTGCTGGGATGGGATCTTCATCTCCCCTCTGCACCATGACATCTCAGTGTGCAAGTGAAAGGGAGCCACAGCATGCCCCGTACCACCCTGTTCTGGGCAAACAGGCTCAGATGCAATATATGTCCTGTTTGGTGACAGCATCCACCACGTTTGCTTGCTCACATACTACAAGGACTAATGGAGGCAACCAGAAGGCACGGGTGGGAGCTTGCTGTCCCCAGTTTGCACACGAGGATGGGCAAACCTCGTGTGTTGTAGGGAGGCAGGAACTTTTCCGATGACATCAGTCACACCAGAACTGCACCCAGCCCAAGGTGGGATGCTGCTGCTGTGGTGCCTGCATTGCCCAACATTGCCCCTCCACAATGCTTGGTATTTCACAATATTTATGGCTGCTCCTCACCCTTGGCTGCTTAGACAAATAAAGCCTAGTGCATCCTGAGGCACTTAATCCCTGGCTCTCCAGCCTCCCAGCAATAACAAGGCCTGGGTGGCATTTCAAAGAATGCTCTGGGGAAGAGGGGGAGAGCTGGGGTCTATTTTTTATATGGCAGTGGAAATACAAGCCTGCATTCATTGAAGATAAGCAGCGTTGGCCAGGCTGAGCTCCCGCTCTGAGGTTATAGTGGTGATGGAAGGCAGGAGACTCCGCACAGCGCTGGCCCCACAGTAACCTTTGCCAGAAGAAAAACACTTCTTAATACAATAGTAGATGTAAAAAAAGAAGAAAAATAAACAGGGCCCCATGTGAACTTAGGAAACCTGTGCTGGTGTGAGGAGAGATGCGCTGCCGGAATGACCTGAACAGCACCTGGAAAGGCTCTGGCACCCAGACCCACATTGCTGGGAATGGGAATGGGAAGGGGCCCGTGTGTGTCCTCGGCCCCTTGATCCAGTGTGGTGCCAAAACAGCTCCACTGCCAAACAGCTTCTCCTGCCTTTGTGGTGCAAGCCAGTGTCTTCCCTTCGTTCACACCTTGGCTTTCCCAAGGAAGGCCATCCCCAGCCTCACCCCACAGCTCTGAGCACAGAGCACCTTGTGGTGACCAAACAGGGACAGCTGAGGAAGTGGCGTGTTGTCTCTTTAGCACAATTTCCCTGTTAGTGCTTGTGCTCCTTTGGTGGAAGTCATTAGCATGTGTAAACGCTTCCTTCCCATTGCGTCCGCTTGCGTGCTCTCCCCACTGAGCTGCGTGGCAAGGGAAGCACCTTTGGATGGGAAAACAACAGTCAGGCTCCGAGCGTTAACAAGAGTAACAGGGGGTTTATGGAACTTGCTAACCCTCTTGTAAACTATTTTTAAATGGCAACATAATGTGTTTTAGCTAAACTGGCCTCCAAATAGCACCAGAGTCCAACGCTGCCATTTAGGCTGGGTGTTTCATCGTAGGAACTGTGCTGTGATAGTGTGACATTTCCAACTCAGCCTTTCTTGGAAGGGAATTAAATGAGTTTCATAGCTGCGTGAGGGGTGTTATGTGGAGGTGGAGAGAGAAATCTGTGCAGATGTTAAACAGCCAGCTAATCTCAAGTGACGCGAAGGCCCTGATACACTTTGGCTCTCGGAGATGATGATTATCATCTCCTGCTGCAGCGGGTCCTGGCTTGCGGTCACAGCTCTGTGCCAAGAGAAATGGAGAGCATGTGCATTGAACTTGCCATCGCTGCCCTGGACAGCCCTGTGGGGCTGGCTTTCCTCCCAGTGCCCCAAGTCTCTCCATCTTCAAGTCTTTTTGCCCATTAGGAAGCAGATAGGATCACTGACCCGGGGGTGAGGAGAGAGCTTTGCTACGCTCTCTGGAGTCCTCCCCTCTTGAGGACCCTGTAGAGAACACAGTAAGATCTGTATTAACAGATTAGGGGAGGCTCTGGGTTTGGCCAGCTCCGGCTGCTTTCACGGAGCCGAGCTGTGCAGTGTTTTCCAGGAGCACTCAAATTTCTTATCCCCTGTGCTGCTGTAGGTGCATTTACCCCAGGGAACTGCATCTGTCCTGCCTGCGCGGGTGCCAGGAGGGCTCTCAGATCTGCAGCGAGCGCTCAGAGCAGCCCTCTCTGCTTGAGCACATCTGACCTCGTACCTGAGGCTTCCTTCCTCTGCCGCTACCTCTGATGACTAATTCTGCTTTGAAGAGCGTGTGCCTGCGATCTTCCTGCCTCTCCTCGTGCCCACCCCGATGGAGGCAGCAGAAGGGGTCGTGCAGATGCTCACGTGCGGTTGTGCATGCGGGAAGCTGTGCCGGGGAAGGGGGGTTCGTGCTCTCCTGCTCCCCATGCTCGTGCCTGTGACCGCTCTTCCCTTTGCTTTTTTATTGTTATTATTATTTTTAGATTACACTCGATGCTTGAAAACCCCGCTTTGATAATCAGGAAGTTTAAATTCTTCCTGCATTTTGCCTGTGCTTCCTATTTTCTGGATCCATCCACATCTAATGTAGCTTTTTCATGTTGCATTGGCTCAGGCATAAATCCATTTTCTTTGTTCCCTCCTATCTTTCATTAGAAGAAATCAGGATTCCTCCTTTCTTTCTCGAGTATCTTCTTTTTTTCCAAGCCAAAGCAGCCCAGTTCCAGCTGCCCTACCCTCTGTGGCTCAGGCGAGGATGGAGGTACAAAGAAGCTGCATGAGGAGCTTGCAGGAAGCCTGGAGCAGATGGGGGATTGAATCCAGGTTTTCCAAGGCCAAGATAATCATCTAATTGCAAAACTGTTGTTCCCCACTTACCCTGTTCATCAGCTTCCCTGGCACTCAGCAGCAGGAGATCAACTTGAGGATGAGCTGTGCTGCAGAGAACAGGCACTGCCAGCTCCAGGACAGCTGTTTGCTTTGAGGGCTCTGAGTTGATTTCGATTCACAGCAAAGTAGCAAACATCTGGATGCAAACTCCAGGGACATGAAGATGGAGGAGCAGGTCTTTTCCACTTGGCATGGTGCCTCCCAATCCAGCTGCATGGCTTGCAGACCCCTGTAAAAGCCCAGCATGGCCAGGCTGGCTGCAGCAGGAGGCAGGCAGGGTCTGCAGGTCTGCTCATGATGGGGACAACTGCCCTGAGTGGGGTACAGGGGTTTCCTCAGTGTTCTGCTCATCTGTCCATAAGCCAGCAGTCTTGGGAAGAGCTAAACTTCAAAGGGCAGGCATTAAGCCCACACACATCAAGGTAAAACCAAGCCTGAGACTTGCTTTTTCCTTTCCAAGTGCGGCTGCCCTTTTCTCTCTGTGCTCAGTGCTCACCCTCGGGCTCTGTCTGACTTCCCAGCCAGCTGCTGCTGCTTCATCTCCCAGTGAGAGCTGGATGCTGAAGCCTCACTTAGCTTGAACTCCATCTTCCCCCAGTGCACATCTGTGGCTTTGACAGGAATTTCACCTGAACTGGTGATGGGGGTTTAGTTACTGAGGTCTGAAGTGAGGGTCTCCTCTCTGCTGCTGCCCAGGCTTTTACCTTCTTCTGCCCAAGTACTGGAGCTGGTCCTGACCCTGCATGAGCAGATGGGGCTCCAGGAAAGGGGATGATGCCCTGTCATATGCAGGGGAATCCTGCTCTGCTTTGGTAGTGGGCAATTTAGGGGCAATTTAGACATGGATGTCTAACCTCGTCAGTGTGTGTAGGAGCTGGTGGTGACTTGTCCTCTGGGAGCAAATTTCTCTTCGGGAATCTCTCTGTGAGCCTCCCACAGTGGCAAGATCCACAGTTTAGCGGAGTTGCATGAGAAGGTGCTTTGTCTTCTGCCTTGTAATTTCATCAGGTACAGCTGAGAAGCAGTTGATGGTCATTTTCTTTAGTTGTTTTCCCTTTGTCATTGTACAAGCGTATCCTTTCTTCTCAGTGGCCAAAGATATCTCTTGAGTGTTCCATGGGTTTGTACTACTGCTGCCAGAGGTATTTCAGCCCAAATACCCCCTGGAGTTACACCTGGGTATAAGACACAGGGTAGAATTCAACTTTGAACCCTGCAATGGTCAGGCAACCCTTGAGCGTTCCCAAACAGTTTAACTGGAGGTAGCAGGAGTACAAGATGGGGAGGGGGGACATCCCCAGCCCGCCCTGACCATCCATTTTGCTGGCAACGCCTGTCTTCCCAGGTAACAGATATGGCCCAACACTCCTTTCACACAGGCTGTGGACCATCCATTGCCTCCCTTCAGGTTAGAGACATAATGAAGGGTGTTAATTTCTGTTACCAGTCCCCTAAAGCCACCCGATCCCCCTGCTCTTTCTACGCCACGTTAATCACATTGTGCGGGGGCAGAGAATGTGAGCAGGGCGAGATTTTCAAAGAAGTAAATGAAAACAAGAGGAGAAGCAACCGGACAGCGCTGAAGATGTGGGAGGATAATTTTAATTGAGTTGTGTGAGGTTTAGCCATGCGGTTAATAGGGGCCACTGGAAGAGGGGTGGCTGTGTATGCTAAGCAGGGCGGCTCATCTTGGGCTCCTGGCAGTGGCACAGTGGGAGCTGCCAGTGGCATTTTGGCAGGTCTGAGGATTTCTACCCCTTGAGGAGTGAATCCTGTGGACAGAAGAGGTCCTGTTCCTGCCTGAAGGCACTGGGCTCCTGCTCCCCTCCCCGTGCATCCCGCTGAGCCGGAGCTGCCCTCTGAAATGTCAGGGAGAGGAAGCAATCCTTGGCTTGTTAGTTTCTACAAGGAAATAAAACGCACAGATGGCTCGAGCATCCTCTATCTCAAAGGCAGGAAAAGGATTCTCCGGGCAGGAGCAGGCAGCCAACAAACCCGGAGCGATTCAGGGAATGGGGAACCAAACAAAGCGGTGTCTGGCCAGCAGCAGAAAGGGTGGGCCGAGGGGAAACGAGCTCTCTGATGTGCGGGAGCATCCCTCGCCCGAGCAGAGCAGCAAACAGCCGGGTCCCCTGGGGCCCGGGGAGGCTGCTGACAGCAGAGATCCTGGAGGAGGTCTGCAGGGTGGCCCCGGCTGACCCGCTGCCCCAGGCCGGACATGTGGCTACCTGACAGAGGCTAACTTTGGCTCAGGACGTAGCCTCTTGGGGAGGATGGAGTAGGGAGTGAGCGCGGGGGGGTGTCAGGGAGAGGAAAGACGGCAGGAGACAGAAACGCAAACATGGGCTGACAGCATGGGGCAGGGGGAGGGGAGGAGGAAAAAGCAGGGTAAACCTGGCAGGATGGAGCAGGAAACCAGGCTGGAGTGAGGCAGGGCGATGGTGAGATAGTGCTTCCTGCGGGGGGAGAAAGGCAGACAGATAAACACTCCCAGACAGCGCTCCTTGACCCCTCTTTAGGATGCTTTGGGATGACGGCACCATGGTGGCTGTGCCCATGCAGACCAGAGTCCCTAAAGCAGGTGGCAACACGGTCGGGCATCAGATATAGGTGTGCTCTGCTGCCTCAGGGCAGCTCATTTCTGACATACCCCACTTTAAATCCCTGCCTAGAGGCACCAAGGGACCGGGACTGAAGGACGCAAGGGCAACTTTGCTCCTCAGGACAGCTCAGCTCTCTTGAAAGTGTATTCTGCTTTCATGTTCTTCTGTTTCTGTCTGCTGATGAGACTGCCAGCTTGGAAAGTCCAAGAGCTCCTGCCTCCATACACACCAACTTACCCAGAGATGTCCTGGGGCAAATTAATGTCTTGTTATGCCTTTGGTGATGGACAGGAGGGATCAGGCACCCAGTAATGATGATCAGCTCTGCGTCTGTGGAAGTTGATTGAGTTCTTGTAATTATTAGTGCCTTGTAGCCCTTGAAAAATGACAGCTTGCTCTGGTTGAAGCAAAGGAACACATGATGATTTGGGAATATCCTCACAAAACAGTGAGGACACAGCTCCACCACACTTTTGATTTGGTGCAGTTCTGGGCTTTGAGGTCCATAGATGAAAATCTCTGGAGAAGAGGAGTGTTGTCTCACCATTAGCATCGCCCACCCAGAGAAGGGGAAAGGCGTTGCTCTGGGTCTGAATGAGCTCTTTGTGCCCGGGGGTCAGTTGTGCGGCTGGGACAGTGATCAGTGATGCTGCAGTAACTTAACACAGGGTGCAGAGGGTCTGATGCTGCACAGAGGAGCACAGCCCCTGTGTTTAACCCCTTCTGGGACAGGTTTGAAGTGATGGTCAACCCTGAGTTGCAGAAAAAGCATCTTTCATGAATGCCATAACAGAAGGGATTTGCTTCCTTTGCCCTTGTGCGAATGCATCATTCTGGGAGGATTTCCAGTTTTTTACCATTATAGGGTTTGATTTATTCATTGGTTACACCTCAGCCGGTTTCCATCTTGCCCACAGAGCCCTTCAGCATGCTACTTCTCTGTTTTTCCCCCAGCCTCACCATGAGCATGGGTGTCTCCTGGGCAGAACCTGCTCCATTGGAATGAATTCCCACCATGGTTTGGAACTCACCCTGCCCGCTGTGAGGCTGGAGAGAAAACACCTGGTATTTCACCCCCACGTTTGCTGAAGCCTGCCATTCATTTCTCAGCCTCGTGTGATATCTCACCTCTCTGCAAAACAAGCCTTCCTCCGTGCTGGCAAGCACTGGGAGGAGGAAGAGGAGGAGCTGACAGCCTTACGTCCAAATTCCCCCTGCTGCCCTGCCAGCTGCCTGCTCCTCGCATGACGTGACACTCACGCTTTGCCACTCCAGCCCACAGCTGGATGCTTGCCCTGTGCATGAGGAGTCACTGCATGAGGGAACTTCACAGCCCTGTAGGTGGGAAGTTGGCCTGGCTCTGCCTCCAGCATGTGGGCTTCCATGTGTCTGTGGGCAGCTGCAGGTTCTCCAGCACCAGGGCACTCGGTTACACCAGCACAGGCCAGGTGGGGAAGAGATAGCTGGAGCCATCGGGAAAGCTGGCTGCGGTTAGTTCCTGCAGGGCAATGATGCACGTGCAGTTTTGCCAGCAACAGCTGCAATTCGGACAATCCTAAGGACTGGACAAGCCTGGAAAGCTGGAGGAGAGGTCTGCAGAAAGGGCAGAGCAAAGTTTCTCCTCCCTGTCCCCCAATACCAGCTATTGCTGCTGCTCTGCATCAGAAAGGGTCATTCAGTCCCAATTTCATCAATTGACAGTGAGGTACTAGAATTTTATTGCTGGTTGTCCAGGAGCAGCCTGTGCTCACGTAGTAGCTATGGTGCATGATTGCAGGTCTAAGTGCATGCTTTGCCCTGCTTGCAAGGGAAGGACCCCACTGCTGGCTTGCAGCCTGCAGCCAAAGATTTGGGCTGGGGATAAAACCCAAGTGGAAGAGGAGATGCTTTGCAAGATGGGCCACAAAGGGCTACACGGTAGTGCTGGGCCCTGAGCAATCCCAGGGCATTCAGAGTGCTGTTGAGCCCTGG
>JBCJKH010046491.1:0-23504 GCA_039877255.1 Loriculus beryllinus | reverse complement strand
ACAATGTTACCCTGCAAGCACAACATAAGGGACCATCAGGAAGGGCCATACTCAAGTGCTTGCTTACAAAGGACATGCCTGGAGCTCTGTACTCACCCTGTCATACAACTCAACGATAAGGTGATAAGCAGCTTCATCACTTCCAAACTGAAAGTCCACAATTCTGTCTATACCCAGCTGGTTGACACTGACAAGTCTTCTGGTCTTTAAATGTTTACGGCACTGCAAATAATGGAGAAAAAGTCTGTGAGATGATGCAAACCTGTGTCACCTGCTTGTGACATTTCATACTGAAATACATTCTTAGCTATAGATCCCTCTCGTGACACTGACCACTTCTTGCTTAATACAAATACCATAAAGGTAAAAGTGCTGATCCTGATAATAAGAGACAGGACAGCTCTTAGCAAAATAATACCCTGATATTTACAGGTAATGCAGTTGCTCCAGATTCCTAAAGTTAAGCCATTTTTGCCATTAAAATCAGCTATTTGTTTAGCTCAACAAGTGAGCAGGTAGTTAAAATTCAAAGGTTTATTTTACAAAGAGAACTGGGGTTATCCCTGCATCCATTCATGATGTGGAAAGCCACCCTAGAGAATCTTTGCTGAGTCACTTCAATCGGGCTGCATCCAGAGACAGGGGGCTAAGCAGACCCATGGCAGTCAGCACCCAGGTTGTACTGCATCCCTGCAGATCTATCTGAAATAACACAGCCTAACAGCTTGAAGCAAGACCTGAACCCATTAAATCAAAGCAGACCAAACAGCAGAATTCTGCTAACACAGGGTGCTGCATCCAGAGCCTAACAATTTGGATAATACAACTGGAATGACAAAGAATTTGCTGAAGTAAAATTCCAAAAAGTCTGGGTCCAGCAGGTTAATGCTCATCCAAAAGGCCCAGAAAATGTCCAGCAGATTAATATGAATCTTCACAAATTTAAATTTTTATTGCTTCAGACACTGAATACCAGCCATGTGACCCCCCATGTCCACATTTGCTCTTCTCTTGTCTTCAGTCACTCGCTTGATCAAGATCCACCAGGCAAATCCTTCCACTATTTTCTTCTGTCTCCAGGGACAGAACATGATTTGGTTTAAAAGGTCTTTTCCAACCTAGCTGATTCTATGATTATATCATACTATGAACATTGCTTTCTGATATCCAGCTATCTTATTAAAAAGAAACTGTAGGTTAGTTTACCTTCATTGCAAAGCTAGATGGCATCATGTTCTTTGGCCACTCAAACTCTGTCGTGTGAATACGTATACCAGATTCAAGCAGCAGCGTGGCCTTGCAGTCTGGTCTGTTAACAAAATCAAGACTTAACCAACAACCTGGCACATGAGCAGCCGTCCCGCACCTCCTGCCCGGTTGCACCAGGCTGAAACCAAAGCACCACAAACCGGGACCTATAGAAAACATTGCTGCCAAATCCAGTAATGCCCGTCAGTGCCACTGACAGGGACAGGACATCCGCTTTGAATATACAGGTAACCTGGCAAAGCAAAATGCTTGATAAGAAATTGATTTAAGAACTCTCCAACACAAGTGGAGGCGAGCAGGTGAGCAAGCGTTCACCTTAGGCATCGCTGGAGTCGGCAGGTTAGTGAGATAACACAAGCCCTACCTCCCACTAGACCTGGACAGAAGTATCACATGCAAAGTGCCACTCTTCCTGTCTCCAACTCCTCTCTTCCCTCCCCATGAAAAAAACAATGACAGTTTTGTGTTTTTATACCAACATCTTTGGTCTTTTGTATATCTTCTGCAGTTATTTCACACTTCAGATGCTATTTTCCAAGAACTTCTTGGGTAAAAATTACTGCATTTTATCAAAGAACAATAGAATTTCACTGAAAACTACTCACGAAAGCCACATACCTTTAAGCACAAATTACATACATATAAAAAAAGGCCCCAGCTCTCATCTGTACAGTAACAGCATGAAGAAAGTTAAATAAGTTCTTACTTTTGAAGGCGAATAAGATACGTCTTATTGTCCACATCATAAACATTGTTTACTCTCATTCCCAATAAGCTGTCAAAAAGAAGATACATGCTTTGGAAAATACAATAACCACACAAGTAGGTGAAAATGTCTCAGAGATAATTAAAATCTGCAGAAGTGTGAGTTACGATGCAGCAAAGGAAGGTTAATGGAATGAGGTAGAAGCCAAGCAACCAAAAGATGAAGAAATTGCTATTAACAGATACAGCACAAAAAGCTAATCAAGTCAAAAACAGAACAGCCATTGCAGCCACTCCAGCTTCAACCAGACAGCTACTGGAACTCCATCACAGGATGCAGGCCAGGCTGCAGGTCCCTGCAAGCAACCCTCTGTGGCAGGAATGCAAAATTTACTGGTTATACTGGAGCACTTTGCTCCTGTGGGCTAACATGTGCATCCCTTGGGGAGCCATTTGCCAGCACAGAGCACCTGTATTCCCAGCACAGGCACAGAAATGGCTGGGGGGAGTGGAGAGTCAGTCCCATCTTCATTTTGTTCAGAGTGGGGCTGAATATACAGATTGCCCTAGATACCAGAAGGGGATCATAGCTCCTTGGGGCATGGATGTAAGCAGCATTACAGCTTCTTAGCTAAAGGGTAGATGACAGACCATAGCACCTTGCCCAGGCACACAGAGAAGGAAGGAACACTGTACTACCCCAGTGAGAGGCCAGGGGACAGGATCAGAGGAGGCTCATCCATGGGCTTTGCATTGCACACTGGGGATGTGGGTAAATTCAGGGGCTCCATCCTGGATCCTCACTCTGGGGATTCAATTACCTACCACAAACCTGCCAGAAATCCCTTTTGTAGAAAGTGTCCTGGAATCTCAAGTTCCTGCCTTGCTTTGTCAGGATGCTCATTGACTGGGAATTTTGCCTGGATGCCACAGAGTAGGGATGGGGTAGCAGGATCAGGAAAGCTTTGTTATAGGAAAAGACACCTTTTTGTCCCTTCTAGCTTATCTTTTGCCCTAGTACAGCAGGGCTGGGCTGTGCATGCGAGGTGCAGGGAGACCAGCAGGAACCCACAGGCTCAGCAGTACCTGTGGTGGCAGGAGCGTGAGCCGGGCCGGTTAGCTGGGGACACGCGGTGGCTGTGGCCAGAGCGATCCAGCCCAGCGCTGGGGAAGGAAGTCAGCGAGAAGGACAGAGTGTGAACAAAACCCTGCCCGGAAAGGCGCCCGTTAATCAGTCAGCAGGGCCGACTCAGCAGAGAGGGAGGGAAGGGGAAGCGGAGAGGGGCTGAGGTGGTGTGCGGGGGCTCGGAGTGAGGATCCGGTGCAGGGCTTCCTGCGGGTGGAAGCAGACGGAGAGTGGGAGCCGCGTTGTGCCATGCTATGCCTGCACCTTCACCCATGCACAGCCTTCGCATGGGTTTCCAAACCCATTGCTCACCGCAGCCGTGCTGCCTCTGACATAAATGCTTTGCAGTGATTTAACCATCTGCAGCCATTACAAGGGAAAACAGCCCCATGGGCATGGAGAGGTGAGGTCAGGGACAAGGCTGGAGCCTGTAGGCTGCGGGGTCTCTGCAAAATGCCCCAGGGTGGATAGCGCTTTCTAGGGTGAGCATTGGCTTCCCCAGCAGGCAGGGAGAGCCCTGGGATGCAGGACCCCAGCCCTGCTGCTGTGCTGGGAGCTGCAGTGATTTCGGGGTGCAGAAAGAGGCAGAGAGGGATGGAGAAAATGGAGCCAGCAGATATAAAGAGAAGGCCCTGGGTGCAACCTGGCCCCTTTCAGAGCCGAGCGCCGAGAGATCAAGGCTAGGAAAAGCGCTGGGAAATGCACTCCTCTGAAAATAGACAAGGTGTGAGTGGCTGTGGGATCCTGCTTCCTCTTGCCACATCCCATCAATCCCCCTCTGTTTATTTTAATATCCCGCTGTCAACTTGCTTGGAAACCATCTCTTAAAAACAAAGCTCGCTGGGGCTGCCGCATGCCTTTTTAATTACACTAATGCTCTCCCTGTGCAAGGGCATGATTTGGTGAGTATGAGAGAGCGGGATCTGCTCGGAGTGCCGAGGAGATAAAGCATCACCAAGGTTGGAGGTGGGGAAGGAGGGACTCTGAGGAGAGGAGGCGCTCCATGCTCTGGAGACATCTCCCTCGCACCCTGGGATTTGCTGGAGACACAAACCATCTGTATGTCAGTTAGCAGAGATTTAATGGCCAAACTCGGCACCAAGTTCAGTGCTGGGGTGAGTGAGACACAGGGGAGAGCCATAGCTGGACACACACTCCCTTGGGGATGGGAAGGACAGGGGCAGCAATGGGGTGGATCCATCTGGCAAGCACAGAGAGGGATGAAGAACCTGGGAGGGGGATAAAGCTGCTGGCCTTGAAGATGCTTCTGCAGGCTGGGAATGGCTCTTTGCATCCCTTTGCCTGTTTTGGATGCCATAGATGTCTGTGGACATCAGCATCCTGAGATGAGTGTGGGGTGTCAGGATGAGCAGTGGGTCCCCAGCATGATCCAGTGCCTGATGTGGGGAGTCCCTGAAGCTGCTGGCAGTCCAGGGCTGGTGAGGAGGCTGGACAGCCACAGGAGCCATCCCATCCCTGTGCCGCGGTGCTTTCGGAGGGAGCAGTGGTTCCTTTTCCTGTTGTACTCACGGAGGGCCATGGACAGGATGCATCTGCAGGAATCCCACAGCCTCAACCTGCACAGATCGTACTTTTCCTTTCTTCCCCTCCACCCCCTGGTGTTATTTGCTAACAGGTCACCGTGCAGCACGTGAAGGGAGGCAGGGGGTTGTTTCTGCAGCCATCCTGCTCCCTCTGAGCCCAGCAGTGGGGCAGATGCAGCGCTCAGCATCATCCGAGAGGCTCCTGTCACCTTGGACCGATTATTTAATGGTTCAGGCAAGGGGGACCACTCTGGTTTTGAGATTCAATTTGGCTCCAGTCACAGCCAGACCCAGATATTGCTGTAGCAGGGTTTTGTGGTTCGCTTTCTTCTTGCTGCCCCAGAGCACTGATGGGATGAGAGCGTCTGTTGTCCCAGCCAGCCCCATGGTAAGCCATATCCTTTGCATTTTGGGCTGAGCACCATGGAGGTTCAGGCATTACTGCTTGCTGGGGAGATGGACTGACAGGCTGTGGCCATCTGGAGAGCAGTGTTTGCACTGGGATAAGCATGTCCAGCATTAATAGGAAATGCAGCTTAGCGGTCAGATTCCTTTCCCCCCCACCCCCTTTTTTAATAAACCTCGTTACATTTTGAAGGGATTTTACCAAAAATGCGGTCATTTATTTGCACAGCCCCAGGGAACATTTTTGTGTGTGACATTTGACGTCCCCTCCCTTGGGGAAGGGGAGGTTTAGAGGCATGAGGCAGGGTTAGGTTGAGCGCCGGTTCCAGAGGCCGCGGTGACGCCAGCCCGAGTGTGTGCTGAAAGATGACCGGTGGCTGCTGTTGTCACTGAGAGAGGGGTGTCTGCAGGACAGGCCATGGGGAGCAGGACCCACACACAGGCTGAGGCGGGCTGGGGCTGATGCTGCCTCAAACGGATGATGGAAGAGGAGGCAGGAGGTGGCAGGGGGGGAGATGGCTGTCACCCCACCGTTGCCATGGGGGCAGCCGTGGGGACACCACCTCGGAGCAGCGCACAGGCGGGAAGGAAGTGGAGAACAATCGTGGAGAACAAGGCCGGCGGCCCCGGGCTGGCGGTGCCGCTCCGCACGTCCCGCTCCTCGGCAGCCTCTCCTGGTGGTGGTGGACACGGGCACCTCGGCTTCACCATGGGCATCCCAGAGACCGCGTGTCAGAGGGGCCGGTGGCCGCTGGCATCTCCCGGTTTCGCCATGGAAGCACATTCATCGTGTGGCTCTGCCACAGGGATCCCAAGGGCTGCGGTCCTCAGGCCATGGGTTTGGAGGAGAGGTGTCACACAGCGTTCCTGCCGCTGGCGATCTGTCGCATCTCCCTGTCACATCCCTGATACATGCGTTTGAGTGTTACTGGGGGGAAGGAGACAGAGGCACACACAGCGTGGTTGCAAAAACCTGGTGTTTCTATAGAGAATCGAGTTAGCAGCGTATTTTTGCATTCTTTTCTTCCTTAGCATTAACATCTACCTGAGTCACAGCTTCACATTTCGCAATGTTGATGTTTTTCTCTATTTCGAGTTAGTTTGCTTGCTTGTTTTTGCAGTCACTGAGACTTCTCTTTTGAATTATCTCGCATCTCCAGGAGCTGGAGTTTTAAGATAAAGATCACAAAGTAATGACAGTCGGTAACACTGTGCTAATGAAAAACAAGGGGTATGTCTCTGAGAGTAACCGGTACTTCGAGATGTTTTGTCCATGAGGAGCTGGCTTAGGGTGCATGTCTGGCATGCCGGAGATGCAAGCATTGGAGAAGTGGGACTCTCCCAGGCAAAAGCTGGAAGAGCAGTGTGATAATGTTTAACTGCCTGTCCTTGAGCCTGGATAACTTCACCCCTGGAATGCCTATCCAGCTTTGGTGGAGGGAAGGGGGCTGCTGTAATTCCCAAAGGCTTGGTCCTGTACCTGAGAGTGCCCAGCAGGAGAAGGGCATTCAGTAAATCACTGCCAGCTTTTGAGAGCATCTCTGTACAAATGCAAGAGCTTTGCATTTGTGGTATCTGGGCACCCTGATTTATCCCTCTAATTACAGAAAACTACATGTGTATAGAAAAATCTCCTGCCAGACTCCTTCCAGTTAACAGATAAGAGCATTTCAGAGGCCTTATTCCAAATGAGCTTAATCTCAGTCACCTGGTGAGGAATGGCCACACCTAAATTCCCTGATTTCTGGTCTTCCATTCTTCTTCTGGCTCTCATCTGTGCTAGTCTGCCTGTCTGAGCCCAAGAACTGTCTGGCTCTAGGGCTGTTGTTGAAGAGCTGCTCACTGGAGCCAGAGAGGCTGCAAATGAACCACTTGTGGCTCAATGAGCCAGCATTAAACTGTCTTTTAGGAGCAGACTCCTATGAGCTGCTTCCTTCAAGAGGCCATGATGCCAGTCTAGCTGCTGCCCACAGTGGTGGGTCCAGACTAAAAGATGTCTGCATCATCCCCTCTCTCCTTTGTCTCCACAGATCTGGTGAGCAGCTATTCTATGACCCCCCCTACTCTTAGCATCAGCGAGGAGGAACACATCATCAACGCCAAGGATACGCTGACCATCACCTGCAGGTAAGGCACAAGCAAGGGTGGCCCTGCCTAGACTGCTCCTACCTGGTGAGTGTTGGAGGACCAGGCAAGGAGAGCTCAGCAGGGATACTGTGCCTGCAGTACACCTGCAAATCAGCACAGCTGACTGGAAACCTCCCACACTCACCAAGTGTGAATTCATCTGATTAATTAATTGAAGAAGAAGCTGAAGATGTCTCGGAGGGAATGGTGATAACCTCTGCTGTAGTCTTGCAGGCAGAAGGAAGATACAGAAACATTTGTATGATCTGATAGCTCCCTTGTAAGCTCTTTAGGGAACCTGGCCTTCCTGGCTCTCCTTGTCTTTCTCTGATCTTGCTTATTCTCACCTCCTCAGGGGCTGCAGTTCTGGTTTTTAAATCTGGCAGGTTATTTGCAGGCACATTGAGAAATGTCCATGGGAGAAGGCAAGAATGTACTCAGTGGTGGCTGTGAGAGGCTTCCAGCTTTTCTAGGAAGCTGGGATTTCATGCTCTGCCTTGTACGCATGGGGGTGAAGACAAGTCCCAGTGAGGCCAGGTGAATAACTGTGAGAAGAGCTGGAGCATCTCTGGTTGTTTTGGAGATGTGGCTCTGAGAAGGTGATGTGCCTGAACTGCTTTATCCCATGCTGGGACACTTGGCTGTGCATGTTTTCAGCACTACCCCTTATCCTGGAGAATCGACCAAGATCAATTTGCCTGACAAAGCTGGAGTTGCCCTTCAGCAGCTGAAAGCAGATCCGTGCTCGGGATCTGAGTGCTAGGGGCCGGCGGGGATACAAATCCAGCGTGGGCCTCAAATGGGTGTTCCTCAGTGTTATATATAACCATGGAGCAATTACTGCAAGCACTTGGCTGGCATTGTGTTCATGTCTTGTCACAAACATATTTAACTTTTCCTGGAACAGATGGCATTGTTTTTACTTTGTGAATCAGTTCATAGCCAGGGGAGAGGGACAGAGGAAAGGTTGTTGATGGTCATACTGAACGGATTTCACTTGATCTGGGAAAATAAGTGGTTGTGGGCTTGTTCGCATGGTGACCTGAGGAGTCATGGTGTGTGCTGGGTTGTAGGCAATGCATGACCTGCAGAGCTGTGGTCAGCCATATAGCTGCTGCAGGGGCATGAGGGAAGAGGAAAGAGTCTGGGAACTCCAGTGTTCTGCTGTGGCAGCATCCACAGATGATGTTGGAACTGACACCCTCTGTTAAAACCTTGGAATAGGGGAGATTTAGTGACATGATTCTGAATGAGGTTATAATCAGACCTGACCCTTTCTCACCAGTGGCCCAGGGAGGGACACAGAAAGGGGTTTCATGGCCATGTTGCTCACAGATTGAGCCAAAGCTAAAGGACATCCTGAAGTTAAGAGTTGTAGTTAAAGACAGTATCTTCTGCACTCAAGCAAGAACATACCTGCTTAGCACCATGAAGTGGGAAGCTTTTCTTTGCAGGTAACCCTCCTGGACTGTGGACAAGGCTGCCCTTACCTTGTGCACTTTTTAGGTATCAATTAATATGAAGGAAAATCACATGAAGTGCAAAACCAAAATCTTATTTCCAGTGCAGACTGTCCATGGCCTGCATCGTGCAAGCTACAGAGTCAAATGGAAACAAGCTCCTTGTTTGCTGCTGCAGTGCTAAGGTTCATCCTTCAGGCTCACAGCACACTGGCATTGACGCAGCTGAGATAAGGAAGATCCCTACCCCTGGCTCCAAGTGCTATGCAGGACTAAACTGGCCAGCCAGAGAGCAGCAGGGCCACCTGCAAATAGTACTAAAACCCATGCACTCTGTGCTCATGCTGGCTCCTGGCTGCCCCTCACTCCTGCATCCTGCTGTCCCTGCCACACTCCTTGCAGGCTGTGCAGTGTCCTTCACACCATCTGCAGGTCTCAGCATCTCCTGTATGGTTCAGAGGTTCCCCTTATCCCTCTGAGCTCTCAAGCCTGTGTTTGTCTAATGCCTTGAGGAGAGGACTTCGACTGCAGGACACTATTATTCCACTTGAATGAAAAGTAAACCTTTTCCTGGTCCCTGGATCTCTGATTACACCCAGCTGCTTCTCCAACCTCTTCTCTGGACCATGGCCCACCCTGGGAAGACCTGGCTTGTGTTAATGGGAGCTGAAGGCAAAAACATGCAGACCACCAAGAGAACAGGCAAAGGAGAGGGTGGTGAGGCAGGGTAGGGCAGAAACAAGTATGAAATCAAATCCAGGATCCAGGGATTTCCTGCTGAGCATCATGCTGGAGGTGCCTTCAGTTTGACCCTGGTCTTCCCTTGAGAGCAATGTCCTCTGGCTGCTCTTCAAGCTGCCCTGGAGCCAGGAGTATGAGCCTGCTTGAAGCAGTGCTGCAGCAGAAAGATGAGCTCAAAACCCACGTGAGCCTCCCTGGAGACCTTTCAAGCCTTACCCACTGAGTGTGAGAGTCCCGCAGCCAACTGCACTCTCAGGCTCCCTTGCAGCAGCCTGGATCTCACACACTCGCAGCTCTGCAGCCCATCTAGCATCATCAGTGACCAGAGTCTGTGCCAGCCCATGGGATAAGCGATGCTTCTGAAGCTGGGCATGCTTAGCAGAGACACAAAGGCACAGCACGCCACAAGGAGCCACCAGATGCTGGGGCTGTGCTTTTGCAGATGGCATCACATACAGGCATGTTCCCTTGTCACCCAACACAGTGCACTATTGAGAGGCCCAAACAGAGCAGGGGACCGGTACAGGAGCATTCCTCAAAATACAGATCATGCCAGTGATGTTTTGACCTAAGCATGTGACAGAGCAGGGCAAAGGGGCTGATGCCCACATGGACAGTGCATCTTTTATTAGCTCCCATCCTGAGAACGAAGGAAAGAATATTGTGAATCTCTGCACTCATGCCCTCAGCAGCCTGTGCTGGGGAAGAGCAGAGAGCTTGTGCTGTTCCAGCTCATGAATATTGGAGCAGAGCCCACAGGATCCAGCTGCCTGACAGCAGGAACCTCCAGAGGGATCAACCTAGTCCTGGCTGTGCCATCCCCATCCCACCTCATCCCATCCTGCAGGTGCTGGGCACTCAGGTGGGGAAGGGGACATGGTATTTACAGAAAGAAGGGCAAGGTTGTCCGTTGCTGCCCAGTGACTTATTAATAGAGATGGTTCACAGATGCACAAACACGATCCTGACAGAGAGGAAGTCTTTGACCCCAGAGCCCTTTTGGCTCCTATGGAGGAAATGGGCGTTGTGGGGGGGCTGAAAGAGCCTGAGGATAAAGCACTGTCCCACTGTGACTGCTCCTGAGCAGTGTCCAGGGGCACACACCACCTGCTGCTCTGTTCTACATGCGTGTGACTGCTGCAAACATCCTCTGCAGTGCTGAGGGAGGATCTGTCTTATCCCAGGTAAGCCACAAAACCCAGCTTTGCCCATCATAGCATGCTTGGGAGCTTCGAAGAGGATTGAAAGAAAGCGGTGCCAATTGCAACATCTCCCTTGAAAAGCATCTGTCCTGAAAATATTTAGGAAAACAGCTGTGGAGAAGCCCACAATGCATCTGTTTCCAGCTGGCTTCAGCAGGCTCCATCACCCAGCAGCACATTATCGGAGCTGAAGGAAAACAACTTGGGAATAAATCTCTGAAGGTGACAAGAAGGAGGAAACCATCCAAAACTGCTGCCTGGACCTTCCCTCAAATGCAGAGGGTAGATTCAGAAACAAACCCAAGTGGGTCTGGCCTCTCATCCTCCCTGCCTCTCAAGCACACCATTGAGGTTAACTTGGACTCACACTAACGCCTACACCTTCTGTGTTCCCACTGGCTCTGGTTGAACAGCACATGATCAAGGAATGCCTTGGTTTAGAGCTGCCCGCAGGCTGGTCGGCAACTCTGTTTGTACTGGCCCATCCGTGTTTATACAAATACGTGTCACTCAGTTAGTGCAAGCCTTGATGGTTAATAAAACAAGTGGATCTGATAATGTGTGAAAATCCCAGTGGGTAAACAAACAGAAAGCGGAAACGCTCGAGGCTTGTACAATTACCCTGCTCCTTGTGGAGAGCCAAAAATGCCTGAGCAACCACAAAGGGCTTTGGGGCTCCTTTGTGCAGTTGGGGTGTGAAGTGCTCAGCTCTGGGTTTAGAGCAGGGCCAGCCCCATGGTCTGTGCTTTGTGCACCGGAGCCATGGGCACAGCAGCAATGGGCATGGCAGAGGCCACTGGTTGATCAGGTTTATTAGTGTTTTTCCTGTGCATGCATAGGATGGGGAAACTCAAAATTCAAGAGTTTTATTTTGATTGAAGTGCTTGTGAGACGGCTACTTTGGAAAAGCCTGCCTGTGATTCATGGCCACAGGCCACCAGAGCTGTGCTTCCAGTCCTGCCTCAGGCACTGATGGCATTTTCGGTGAAGGCAGCAGTCTGAGCTGGGTCAGAGGGGCTGCATGGCTGTTCCCAAGGGCACACCACTGCCTCCAGAGCCTTTATGCCTGGTGATGCGGGGAGAGTGCAGCCCAGTATCTTCAAACTCAGCCGCAGCGAGCAAGACAGCAAGGTCTGCAGGAAGATAAATCAGCTGCTGAAGACAAACACAAAGGGCAGATCTTTCCCCATGCTTGGACAGGAATCCTGTCCTCTTGCGTCTGAGCCATTTGCTCTCCGATAGGACCTTATCTTACTTCCTTCTCGCTATCTACATCCAGCTATCGGTAATGGTCATGGTCTGGCTGCGCTTAGAAGCATCTGCCCACAGAGCTGCCCTGGCAGAGGAGCTGCATGTGCCAACATGCCTATTCCCAGCTTGCATAATAGATGAACCCAATTTTCCCTGGTAGAGCAAGCAGTGCTGACAAAGGGCCATTCTCATCCCCCAGCTGTCTCTTGCAAGGTCTTCTTTTTTCCCCCCTTCCTTTGCACATTCTTAAGTGACTTTCAGATTTACTGGCAAACTTTCAAGTGGAGACTCGGCCTTCCTCTGAAAGGGGCTCTGAGTTCACAGAAGGAGACTTCCAGCATGGAATAAAAGCTTGTTTTGTTTGTAGTAAACAAGTGCAGCTATAGCAAGCTATGGTGGCGCGTGTGTGCGTACATGTGCATATGCAAGCTTCCCGCTCTGGAGATCCTCAGTTATATATAAATAGACACGTGCACGCTCTGCCTGGGGGTTTCTTGCAGTCCCTGCACTTCTCTGTTTGTCTTTGGGCTGCTGGTGAGCAGGGTCTGTGGTTATGGAGAGGTGTCTGCAGCGCAGTGTCTCAGCAGACTGGAGAGAAAATGGGAAGAGGTAGCAGGGTGCTGTGCAGAGCAAGGGATCCCCTTCCCAAAGCAGCAGGGAAGGAAGCAGTCATCTGAGACTCCCTTGTTTTTACCTTGTGGTCTTTTATCTCTGACTTCCTCCTGCTTTTCTCCTTCCCGTTTTCTTTCCAGTCTGCTCTCCTTCCCTCATTCTCCTTCCCACTTCATTCATCACAGCATGAGCTCCAGCCAGCAGCTACGCTGAGCCAAGGGAACTCATCACATCCATGTGTTTTCTTAATAGCTCTGGACCCTTTTAATAATGAGAAGAAATAGAGAATAAATGGAGCCTTTCCCTCAGGGCTCTATGTGGCTTCTTCTTTTGGCATCAATACCAGCAAGACAAAGTCATGGGAGGAGGAGTCCTGCTTGTGAGTGGGTTGATATCTTACAGCTTAGCATGGCCAGAGAGGTGGCCTGGGGAAGGGATGAGCCTCTGCTTCCCCAGCAAGCAGATTAGTGAAGCTGCTTGTGTCTGTTCCTCTCCTTGAGGGACAGCCATGCCTCAGCCCAAGAGATGAGTGTGGAGTCACACAGGGCAGTTAAATCCTCACTGCACTCCCCCTGCTCGGCCCAAAGCTAACTCTCCTCTTTGCCCACATTTAGAGGCCAGCACCCCTTGGAGTGGTCGTGGCCTGGAGGCAAGGTGGACCCTGCTGGGAAGGAGAAGGAGGCAGAGTTGGTGACCTCAGCAGCCCCCAGCAGCAGCCGGGCAATCCAAGAACAAGACTGCGAGGGCACCGGCACGAAGCCGTACTGCAAAGTCCTGGTGCTGACGGAGACCCAGGCGAACGACACGGGTTACTACCGCTGCTACTACAAGTACATTGATGCCAAAATCGAGGGCACCACAGCGGTCAGCACCTACGTGTTTGTGAGAGGTAAGAGCCAACCTTCAGCTCAGGGGCAGTCTGTGCACCAGCATCATAGCAGGGAAAAGCCCAAAGTGCACCCCAGACTCCCAGGGCAGAGCATGGCTGCTGCAAGCTCAGGGATGGGGTCAGGGGGTGGTGGTTCTCTGCATTTTGAGGGAGTCAATATCCATCCATGGCAGCAGTGCCCGGGATTCAATTACATCTCAGCCGGGGGGCATCACTCCAGCCAGGCTGGAATGCAGGAATTTAAGGAGTGAAAGCCAGGCCTCAGGGATGCTTCACTGCTAAAAAAAGCACCAGCGTTAGCTTCTGGGCAGCTGGGGCTCTCTGAGATGCTGGCGGCTAGGGATGATAATGTTCCATGAAGCTGAGACAGAGGCAGAGGAGCAGTGGTACAAACATGCCATGTGCAGCCTTCTCCTGTCCCCAAGCTCTACAGCCCTGGAGCCACTCCACAGTGGCAGATTTGGATGCTCCTCTCCACCCAGTACAGGGGCTGCTTGCACAGGCAGCATCATGAGAGGTGTTTTGGAGGAGAAGGGCTATCCACCGCGCTTGGAGCTGGAACCTCAGCTCAGCGAGTGGCTGAGGGGCCAATACTCAGTTTCTCCATGACCCAGGGTCTCCTCCTCTGCTGTCTCCCCTGCTGCTCGCAACATACTCCAGCAAGATAAATGAGGGCTGTCCCCTGGAAACAGTTGGCTGAGCTATTTCTCTTTCCGCCCCCATTTATTAGTTGGTGCAGTTGTCATGAGCCAGGCAGGTCATGACATACAAGATGCATTTTTGAGAAGTCCCAGGGCAAAGCCAGATTTGCCTTTGCAACTATGCAGAGAAAAATGCAGGGGCAAATGAGAAAAGCTGGGCAGCTGCTGGAGAGGAATGGAGATCTGTTTGGGCAACTGCATCCTCTTCCTGTGGGCTCTGCTGCTCATCCTAAAACAGGACAGAACTTCCCTGGATCCCAGACATGTTGTGAGGAGATGTCTGTGAGCTGGACAGGGGTGTTCAGGCACTCTAGGGCATCAGGATGGAGGCAGAAGGCTTCTTAACACATGCTTAAAATAAGGGCAACCCAACAAGCATACATGCAGGGAGTGCTTTTGCAGGAGCCTGACTTTCTTTGTGATCCAACAAATGCCACTTTGCCCCCTTGTCCACCTTCTCACCTCCAGCCTTATGTGCAGCTCAGTAATGGCTCTCCTGTTTACCAGAGAGCAGCAAATATGCACGTGCAGTGTAGCTTAGGGGCAATAAATCCCACACTGTTGAGGCCCATGGGACTCACAGTGCCTGTGGACAGCCTGTGTGCAACAGATCCAGCCAACACCTCGCAGCGTTGCTGTGCACATGGCTACACTCATTACAATCAGGCTCTGCCATGTTAGGGCTAACAAGCATCCAGGAAACCTCAGAATCTGCCTTTCCAGACAGGACAAGCTTTCAGGCAGGAGAAGGGACATGTCAGGAAAACTCAGGCATATGGTAACCACAGCCATTGCAGAACATCCAGATAAAGCCCTGCCTGTTCCTGCTGAACTGGGCTGCAATGTGAAACTGTCCCTTGAGAGCTTGGAAGTGCTGATGTAAGTGTTGGGGATGTTTGGAGACAGCATGGTCAGACCACAGGTTTATCCATCAACCTCATTTCTCATGTTAAGAGCTTGGTAGAATTGCCAGGAACCAGAATATCTGTGCTCAGCTGGGAAAATGGGTTCTTCTGCATTTTACCTGCAGCTCAGTTCTCAAATGAACTCTCCACACATACATTTCACTTCCCATGTGTCCGGTGAGGTGTGTGTTTTATTACAGCTACAGATAGCACTGTAAATATACAGAATGCCTCTTCAGAGTAGAATAAGATGTGTACAGCCCCTATTTCATAAAGCTTAGTATATGTTAATGAAGAAGATGCTAAATTATTCCCATCCGACCCATTAAGACAGCTTAATAGAAAATATGTGATGTGGTCAGAGAGGGGAGTTAGTGCATGAATCACAAGCTCATTGGCAGCAGGACCAGCCCAGTAAATCAGTTAGTTCTTGGCTGCCATCTGAGTTTCAAGGGGACCTCATATTCTCTCACCTTTGACAGTTGTACATCTCCTCCCTCTGCCCAGGGCTCAGGAGAGGAATGAGGAACATATTCACACTTGGAAACAAATCTGTGATTTCAGGAGTCAGCAATCCTGTGGCAGCACAAAGCCCCAGGAAATAAAGATGAGAATTCTCTGGGCAATCCATATTTTTATAAGAGCTGACCAACACATTTCCTGTGCATGGCTTGTTTCACCTAAGCTGTAGAGAAAAGCACTTCAGTAGGTCTTTGCAGCACGTCACTGAAGCAACAGTTTTAGATCAGATAGATCAAAAACTAAAGGAATTCCCTTATGCACTTTAACAGTGGGAGCACCGGGCTGGGTTGGCTTGAGCCCAATGTGTTTTGAACAGCTTAGGCAGCAGCTGGCATGAGGCACTAGAAGACAACTTGCACCTTTCCTATTGGCCGTGGACTGAGATACGAGTGTATTGTGCATCTTGGTGTCACCAGCTCTTTCCAGTGTATCTGGAAAGAACCAGAACTGGGGTCCATGCTGCCTGTTACCTTGTTATCTTTTGGGATCAAGTTGGTCTTTGTGCCCTGTGTCTGGATGGTGCCCAGCACAATGGGCCATAACATATCTCCTTTATTTGCTGCCATCAGCTCTTTCCACCTTGGACCCTTGCTTGGGCTCTTCTCATTTGACACAGACAATGCACTGAGCAGGATGAGGCAGCCCCTTCTGCAGACCCTCTGCTTCTTGATACTGGGTCCCCATGGAGTTCAGTGCAATGTCCCTGTCCTTGCTGAGTCATGTCACTGATTAATTTGGGGTGGGTTTGTTCTTCCTGTCAATATTTGTGCTTGCGGCAGTTGGGAGGCAGCGGGGTGGCAGCCCTGGAGAGCTCAGCTCATCTGTTTATCTGCCGGCCGGGATGGCTGCAGGATGACATGTGCATACCATTCTGCTGCGGATCACTTCCTCACCCTGGAAGGTCACACTGCCTACATGGCACCAGCCCGGCACAGCACAGCACCGGCGGCGCAGGCACTGAGCACAGGATGAGACCTGATGGCTACACAAAGGGTCAAACCCAGGCAGAAACCTTGAGGGGGACAGGAAAGGGGAGGTGACTTCCAACACTGCCAAATGTCACACAAGTGCCCCTCCAGCAGTACAGTGTTCCATGTGGAGGAGCCGGCTGGTCCAGGTGCTCACCTCCGCTGCTCCTTTTGCATTCCCAAGCTCCAGGTGTCTCCTCTGAGTGTTACACATTGCAGTTGGGGCCATCCAGCTCAACACCACTCCCTCTGGCAAGCTCATGCTGTAGCAAAGCAAGCCAGAAAGCCTCCTTTTCTTCTGGTTGGTTCTTCTTCCCAGTTCTTTTCTTGCCTCTGTTTAGTAGCTTGTTCTCCTTATATCTCCTCTTAAGATTTTGAACAGCCATTTATCAACAAGCTGGAGACCCTCCTCATCAGCAAGAAGGAGTACACTTGGGTACCATGCCTCGTGTCCATCCCTGATCTTAACGTCACACTGATCTTGGTAAGAGCTCGGCCAGTGAGAGATTCTGGACCACAATGTTCATTTGTTCTGCATTTGTAATTAGCTGAATGGAAGCAGGACAGGCACTGCCAGGAATGGAAAATGCATGGGACACATTTTCCATGGAAAGTACAAGCCACTGGCTTCCTCATTTTATTTGCTGGTTGAAGCTGTGCTGTCCAGTTCCCTTGGGCAGACCCCACGGGTTTCCTGCCAACCTTGCTTCTGTTCCCTGGAGCATTATGAAACAAAACAAGACTTTGTTTTAACACCATTTCCCCGCAGCATCCCGTGTTTCTCTGGCCTCTATGATCTACAAACCCTGTAGGTGATTGGCATCCCCACGAGTGAGAAGGCTGCAGCCCTGGGGCTGATGACTAAAACCAGCTCTGTTATCAGTTTGTTTGTGCCTTTCTTTTTTTTTTCTTTTTGCTCTTTTTTTTCTTTACAATGCAAATACATCCTTCCAGGATGAGTGTTACTATTGTACAATGGCCTCCAGGGACACTCTGGGGGCCAGGGGCCTTTCCCTTGCCCGGGAAGGACACTACCCAAGGTCAGCACTCATCCCAGTGGGGCTGATGTTCGGGACATCAGCATCAGTTTCCTTAGCTATCACTAGAAGTTTCCATTCCTGGAAGTCTCTGGCCCACTCTGCAGATGGAGAGGCTCGTGGTGCAGGATACGGTGCTCAGGGTATAGGGGAGGCTGGGATTCCTAGATGACAAACCCTTGGGGGAGAGGGCAGGAGGCCAGCACAGCATGATGCTGCATCGTTTCTTCCCGCAAAAGGGATGTGTTAGCCAGCAAAAAGCCTGGAAGGGGTGGGATGGGAATGCTGTTACCTTCTTTTTTCAGTTAGCAAAATGTTGATTTTTCCAGCAAAATTCCCTTATCCACCCTGATGGGAAGAGCACTTTCTGGGACAACAAGAAAGGAGTGCAGGTACCGACACACTTGATCAGGGATTCCCTGTATGTCCAGTGTGAGACTGTCATTGACAAGAAGGTCTTCAGATCCAATTTATTCATCATCCATATAGCAGGTGAATACTTGGGAAGGTGCGGGAGGGAGCAGTTTGGATGACTGTGAAGTTTATCAGTGTGGGTCATGGGCTTGTCGTGGTCCTCTCTAGCTACACTGACTCTGCATGGTGCTTGTTTCTCCTCTGTGTGCCAGACAGAGATACACCAAGCACCAGGAGGTCATACGTAACTCTCCTGTAACTGCACGGTCTGAGTCAAAGAGTTAATAGATTTGAAATGCCTTTCTACTGCTTCTTCTTCATCAGGGAGCGAGCTGTACGACATCCAGCTGTATCCCAAGAAAGCCATGGAGCTGCTGGTGGGAGAGAAGCTGGTCTTGAACTGCACAGTGTGGGCTGAGTTCAACTCTGGCATCCGCTTCCAGTGGACTTACCCTGGCAAAAAGGTATCAGCAAACAGAGCAGCTCCAGAAGCACTGGGCAACTTTCCCTCCAAGTCATTCCTTCCTGCCCCTTCATGTGTGCCTCTTCACATCACTGGCAGGGCTCTGCTTCATGATCCTAACGATGATGAGCCCAGCACATCTTGGTCAGACTGCTTTCCCATTTCCATCTGCAGTGGAAGGCAGACAGAGGGAAGACCTTTTCCTCTTTGGTGAAGTCTTATTGCTCTGGGGCTCTCTTGGGCAAACACTGGCTTCATTTCCACCAGTGCAAATCCAGAGCAAACATCGTTGGCTTAAAAAGAGCTACTCTAGCCACAGAGTCCTGCTTACCAAAAGCCTGTGAGGGGGTTCCTTCCTGTGTTTTCCTTCCCTTCTCCACTGTGTTTTCCCCCTGTTGTAGCCTCTGGCTCTTGTGAACAACAAGATACCAGTGAGGGCATCACTGTTCAGGTACCTGTAGGCCTCCCATCCTGGTTGCTGGGAGGCAGATAGGGGCAGAACTCTATGCTAAGCTCTTTATCCCAACCTCAGGGCTTGCACAGCCCCATCCCGCTGATGTCTTTCATCCCCTTCTCTCTGTCACCTCCCACAGACCCAGCGGGCAGTGATAGAGCCTGAGCGCCGGTCCCTGCAGACGCACACAGAGCTCTCCAGTATCCTGACCCTGCACAACGTCAGCCAGCAGGACCTGGGCAAGTACAGGTGCACGGCCACCAACGGCGCCCAGATGCTGGAGGAGAGCACAGACGTCATCGTGCATGGTATGGTGCCTTCCAGCCCCTGCAGAGCCACAGCCAGAGCCCAGCTGCAATCACAGCAAGCCCCAAACTGCTTAAACAGTGCTTGGCACAAGGCTCAGTAGAGGGGCTCCTGCACCTCCATTCCACTCTACTTTAGTGAGACCCGGCCCCCCTCCAGTCCCTCAGCCCTTCTGTGCCCCAGAACCACTTTGGAATCACATTCAGCAACATGCCAAGATGACAAGTGAGATGCAAACACCAGACTGGCCCAAACGCCACTGGGATGGCCAGGACAAACAGGTCTTGTGGTCCTGTGGCAGATGCAGTGTCCCTGTGGCATGGCTGGCCTAGGAGGCATGAGCTGCAGGAGCACAAGGTGCCATCAGCACTGGGTTGCTGTCTCCTGGCAGCAGAACGTGATGGGGCAGCACAGCCTCCCTGTGCCCCTGATGGCTCCCAGCAGCAAGGCAGAAGCAGCTCTTCAGCTACCAGTCTCAAAGCAATGCTGACCTGTCCAGCCCTGCCTGGTACCCACTCCCTTCTGCTCCATGGAGGGACCCCTGCTAGGAACAGGGATGCAGAAGAGAGGCTGGGGGTCATATGAGCAGATAAGAAAATAGTGGATTTTGGTTATTCTGACTTCATTGTTTCAGAGAAGTAGTCATTGCCAACTGCACTGCCCCAGCGCTCTGCTTGTCCTCGGTCCTTGCTGTCAGGCCCTGTGGAGAGAGCAGATCTTGGTAACAGCCTGTCCCTTTGTGCTCTCCTCTCCTCCATGCTCACCATTTTGCTTACAGAAAAGCCCTTCATCAACGTGGAGTGGAGGAAGGGCCCGGTGATAGAAGCCACTGCAGGAGATGAAGCCGTGAAGCTGCCGGTGAAAGTCGTGGCTTATCCCCCACCAGACTTCCAGTGGTAACGTGCCTTTCTTACCCTGCCCACCTTCTCCCCCTCTCCTTCCCTCCACCAACCAGGAAAGCTTAGCCTGGTCCCTCGGTGGCCAGGATTGTCCCAGATGTCACATTTTTCCACCCATGGGGGTAATTTCTCTTACCTACCCTGGCTTTCAGCTGCACAGCTTGGGAGGGGATGAGGTGACATTGCAACGAGAAGGTCCTGGCAGCTCAAATGGAGCTTGCCCCTCTTGTCACCCTGCAGCGGGGATCAAGGCTGGCCAGAGGAGTAAGATAGCTCTGCTTATGGCAGAGCTACAACATCCCCAACCTCAGGCACATCCATATAGGATCCATAACTCAGGTCCAGGGAAAACCCAGGGGTCTTTCTAGAAAGGTCCCCAGTGCTAGCAAGGGGTGCTCTGACTGTGCTCTGACGGGGACCAGCAAACCCCTGCCCAGCTGCCAGTGGGACGCTTCCTCCCCATGGCTGCATTTTCTCTCTGCCTCCCTGCAGGTACAAGGACGGGAAGCTAATTCCCAAGCAATCTCAATCTTCAATGCAGATCAAGGATGTGTCGGAGCAGCACGCTGGGACATACACGCTGGTTCTGCGGAATAGGCTGGCAGGGCTGGAGAAGCGCATCAGCCTTCAGTTAATCGTCAATGGTAAGGGAGGGGTTCAGGGCTGGGGCTGGGGGGAGAGCCCATGGCCCCAGCCTTTGGGCTACTCCAAGACCAAGTCCTTGTTGTTCTCCTAAAGCAGTTGGCACCTACATCATCTCCTTCTTCCTCATTGCTGAGGGATGCCCTGGTTACACTGAGGCTGGTTCCTTGTGGCCTGGCGATATGGCATAGTTCCGTTCCTGGCTCCATCACTTTCGGCAGGATATGTCCTTGCTCAGGAGCCATTTACCAGGACAAGATCTGAGGGGTGACCCTGACTGATGTGGACTTGAAAGCAGTGTAGCTACAGCACACACAAAGACTGGAGCTGGAGCAGTTCCATGGATGGGAAGCTTCTGGGGAGCTTTCCCCTGCAGAAACTGGTCCCAGTCATGCAGGAACCAGATGCCGGCAGAGAAAGTGCTGGCAGGGCACTGCTGCTTGGAGATGTGTCTCCAGCAGGTTCTGTAGCCCTATGCTGGGGGCTGCCAGACAGTGCTTTGAGCCCTACAGCATCCAGACAGTCTCACTCTGCAGAGGAAGGAGAAATGACACCACTTGAATCTAAGTATAATCTGCTCTGCCTTGCAGGTCTGAGGTCCCCAGGAGCTGCTCTAAGAGCCACAGTGCTTTAGCACCCAGTCTCACTAGAGATGGGCCAGGGGAGGGCTGTACATGGCCTGGGGATGCAGGGGCTGACCTCACGGTGTCACTCTGATCCTTGCAGTTCCTCCACGCATCCATGAGAAGGAAGCCTCTTCCCCCAGCATCTACTCCCGGAGGAGCCCCCAGGCTCTCACCTGCACAGTTTATGGCATCCCAGCACCAGAGGTGATCCAATGGCAGTGGAGGCCATGGATGCCCTGTCGCATGTTCTCCCGACGCAGCCTGTAAGTGCCATTTCTTCCAACACCCACATCTTACCAGGCCATGAGCATGGCATTGCGGGCTCCTTGTGACCATGGCTGTATCCCGGACCCCATCTCACTTTCGCTCTCACAGCCACAATGTGGCAAGAGGATTACAGCACTGACTGATAGCTTGGAGCACTGAATACCCACTGTGGGGAGGCAGAATGGAGCCCACCAGAGACACTTATGATCCATATGGGAGTTTTACCCAGCCTGGCTGGTTCCACAAACCCCCTTGGTGAGACCCTGGGACAGAAGCCGGGGCTCAACTCGCTCCTGCCCTAAGAACCCTGTGGTTCTTTGGTCCTTCGTCATCTCCTTGGTAATGATGGAAGCTAAAGTGCACATAGGCAGGGGAGCAGAGGTGCTGTGTGCAGGGAAGAGCTGCTGAACCCAGGGGAAGAGCCAGCTGCTGGAATGGTTTGCCAGGAAGGTGTCTGTGCAGGCAGCACCAATTGGTAAGCAGGAAGGGTGCGTGCCCACTGCCTGTGCCCTGGGAAGCTGGGGCAGCACCAGGCAGGGCTACAGTGACATTTTTTAGTGGCAGGAAGAAGGAAAAGCGATGCTAGGGAGTTACAGGCAGAGCAGTCAGGGTGGAGGATATCAGGGTGCCTGGAGGAAACCAGGTCCTGTAGCCCTGTACAGGCTGTTACGGAGCCAGGAACACCAGAAAGCTCTCCATTGCATGCAAGTGGCCCTGTCAGGAAGCAGAGGGGCCCGTGAATTATGAGCACTGTCTCCCAAGGCCACCATATTTCTGCCTAGCATAGCTCCAAAGGATGCAGGAGGTTTCTTTCCAGCTTCCTGTTGTTTACACAGCTCGACGGTGTGTTTGCTCCGCCAAGCGCTCTGCCACACACTGCCACTGCCCTTGCCACTGCCCTTGGGTGCTCAGCTCTCCCCTGCTTCCCTGTCACCATAAACCTTCTCCCTCCACACCTCCCACCCTGCATTTTGGGCAGACCCTGCTATCTCTCAGCCCCAGCTGCATTTCAGAAGCAGGTCGCAGGCTGCTGCATCCTCAGTCCCGGCAGATTTAGGCAGCTCTCCCAGCTCTCCTGTCTCAGCCTGAAGAGGTGCCACAGTGTTCCTGTGAGATGCTAGTAGCATCTCTACATGGGATGTTTCCCTTATGGTATTTGTTGAATCAGGAGCAGCAGAAGCAGCTTGGGGTGCTGCACCGTGTGCTCTCCAGGCCAGCACCCAGCCAGGCTGTGATATTCCTGACTCTCAGTCACAACAAGGGTTTGTTGCTGAGCAGAAGCATCAAGACCTGCCTGAGTCACACATGAACCAATTTCACCCCTATCTTCTTCCACCCCTAGCAGGGAAAGATGAAGCCACAGTTTTGGGGGTGAAAACACTGCCTGGGACCTCTATCTGTTCCCTGCCTTGATTTTCACATCTGTTGATATTTGCCTCACTAGTGGCTGTGGGGCACCCTTATAAACCACATCAGAACTGATAACTGAATGACACAAAAGCTGGTTTTGCTGCCTTTTTCCCAGCTGACCTGCTCTCCATCTCTCTCCCCTTTCCCCTGCTCCTGAATTAGCAATAGTCGGCACCGGGCAGCGAGGCGTCATCAGCGGGACCGGATGCCCGAGTGCAGGGACTGGAAAGATGTGTCGCAGCAGGATGCAGTGAACCCCATCGAGAGCATCGACACCTGGGTGGAGTTCGTGGAGGGGCGGAACAAGGTGAGGCTGAAGCTTCAAGCCCATCCGGAGTGAGGAGCTGGAGCCAGGCACCTCGGAGGGGTGCTTCGTGATCAGCCAGCAGAAACAAGCCTGGCAGAGACAGATTTGGGGAGGGCTTCACACCTCTGCTACTAAAGTAAATCATGAGCGTCCATTCCCAGCTCTGGGGCTCTGCAGTACCAGGCAGCCCCAGGGCGAGGGAGAGCTGTCATCTCTGAGGACTTACCCTACATCCAGAGAGGCTCCTGCTGG
>JBCJKH010046488.1:34695-51839 GCA_039877255.1 Loriculus beryllinus | reverse complement strand
GGGGGGAGGTTGCACCCGTGCCCTGCTGCCCCGGCCCCGCCGTGGCAGGCTCCGCCCGCGGCTCCCATGGCGCGGCGGCTCCGCTCCAGGTGAGGCTGCGCTGCCTGTTGCGCCGCTGGAGCGCGGAGCGAGCCGCGCTGAGCCGAGCGGCAGCGCCAGCGGGGACACGCCGAGAAGTTTAGCGGGGAGGTGCCGCTCCGCCGTGTGAGTTGCGGGGCCGCGTTGGGAGGAAACTCGACGGGCAGAGAGGGACGCGAGTAGAGCTGCTGCTGCCGCCGAGGGGCTACCTCTGTGCCCCCAGCACTGATAGGCGAGGGTCAGTGGAGATACTCCTGAGCTCCCGGCGCCTTGTGAGTGCTGGGGGTGACGGGTCCGGGGCTCCGCCGAGGCAGCGGAGGGTGTGTGGGATGGGAATCAAGAGGCGGAGGCTGCTGGGAGGTTGGCTGCCACCTCCTCTTTTAGGAGCAAACGAGGGATTTGAGACTGTGATCTCGTACCGGAGCAGCAGCGGATAAAGAGGCGGGGGAGAAAGCGCACCGCTGTATGTATGTGTTTTTGAGGCGCTCCCGGCCGTGTGCGGAGCGAGCAGCCTTAGGTCGCGCTGATCAGCATGCAGGCGGCGGACGGTGCGCGGGGCTGGCGGGGAAGGGGGCGGCGGGGAGCGATGGGGAGCCGCCGTGTGCGTGTTGCCGTGGAATTTTTCCACTTTGAGACCTACCGGGACCAGTTGCTACTGAGCAGATGGCGGTGGCTGTGATGCGGGGGAAGGAGAGGGCAGCTCCTTCTGAATCGCGAGCAACAAATGGCAGCGAACGGCGGCCGGGCTGCAGGGGCGGTTGTGGTGCCCGCCGCGCCCAGGTGAGCTGCACCGGTTCGGGCCGCTCAGCCCTGCTGCCTGGTGAAGCACCGGGTACGGTGTACGGCGGTACTGGGGTCCCCGTGGCTCAGGAGCAGCCTCCGAGGCGAACGGGGCGCGGCCGCGACCTTAGAGCCCACATTGAAATGCCGTGATTGCTCGCAGCAAGCGGGTACCGGCCACTCAGTTTGTGTGCGAGTGGAAACTGCAGGCTCTTCTCTCGCCTTTCTGGCACTCTGCACGCCCAGAATTTCCCTCTCCATAAATCTGGAGATGTGCCAACTGAAACTGTACTTTCCTTTTGGCTTTTGCCTTCAAAAACTAGACGATTTTAGGGTGACGGTTAGAAAATCGCAAAGTGATTCAGGGTGCAGTTTATCGCCCAGTCTTTTGGAATGTCCCTCGACAGCAGAAATGGTGAGATTACAGAATAAAACCAGCCAAATAACTTGAAAAGCATGAGTAAGCCAACTACTTAGAGTCAGAATAAAACCAGGCGAACAGTGCTCAGTGCTTATTTCGAAGAAGTAAGCCTAGACATGCATATATATGAAAATGACAATATAAACTAATGCTTTTGAGATGATTGTAATTATTAAATAATATTGCAGATTTGGCAAGGAAAGGAAAATGAGTACTTTTCAAGGGGAAAACTGACTAGGACAGCCTTTTCTGAATGCTGAAGTAACTGGCAACAATCTCTTCTTGTGGTAATATGTCTAATAATTTGTACATTTAAATTGCAAGGTGTGTGTCACGCCCTGCTGGAGGCGGTAGCTTGGAGGCTTTGATATAGAGCACCCCAGTGTTCATATGGCTCAGCTGTTCATATTATTCTTAGTAATTTGATTAAAAAGGACAGGCACACAATGGGCTTTTAGTTTGTTTTAGAGGGAAAGAAAATGTTTAAGCTGTAGAATGAACTGATTTGCAAAACCTTTGCTATGTTCAGAGACTAATTTTCTAGTTTAGTTGCTAACCAGTAAAAATGCTCAGAATTAATTATAACAGTGTGATTGCTTAGCTGATTCTGCATCCTGCCTTCGTGCAAGGTGCTGTGGGTTTCTGTGGGACTAATCCTACAGGTTGTATTCTGATGGCTGAAGGTAGCAGGATTGGGTCTGTTGTCAGATAGTTCCAGCCTGCTGTGTGGGGATGCGCTCACTGGCATTTATGAGAGGCCTTTGATTTCGGAAGAACAACTTCAGGTTATATCCAGATCTCTCAGCTGTTGCTGGTTGGGTCACTGAGCCCCGATCTTGCTTTCTCTGAAGTCTGCTATAAAATTTGTTTCAGTCCAGCTAAAATATGCTCCTGTGGTTAACTGTAGGTTTCTGTTGCCTTAGGGCAGGTTGAAGCTGCTCAGTATCTTGGAGATCAAGGCCTGAGGGAATGAGATGGATGTTTGTATCTGTGACTATCAAGAAATCAATATGTTTTGCCTCAAATGAGAGATTAATCGAAAAAGTATCATTTACCAGGCATATGGATTTGTGCTCTGAATCCAGTCCTGTGCTAATAAAGTTCATGAGAGCTTTGCCACAGGTAGAAAGAATGCTTAATTTAAGTATACATTTGTGATTTGTCTATTCTATGTGCTTTATGTAGCCTGTATTTCAGATCTTTTGGAAAGTAGAATACTTCCTGCTCACACTGAAGCTGTGTTAGAGTAACTTCAGAGTGAATGCCAGCTCAAGAAATAATCGCCAAGCAGTAGAACTGGAATTTATAAAATACAGCCTTACTTGGAAGTGCTGATTTTGCTATCTAAAACCGGAGAAAATATATTGCTTTATTACAGAAGCACCTTAAAATCTTGATTTTTAAGGGTATTTCCTGTCACTTCACTAGGAATATTTATGAGAGTAACACATGGGATATATGGCTCACTGGTAGGAAGATTTTAAACTTTTTAATGAAATGAATGATTTAAGAAACCAGGAATATGTGTAGAAATATCTGGTGTGACCATTTTAGGTAATCAGAAGGTGGACTAAGGAAGATACTTTTTCTCAGAATGTTGCATTTGCAATGACTTATGAGATTTACATGTAACTATTGTCCTTGTCATCTGCATGCATGGTGTTTTGATTGCCCTTGCCTGAGAATGAAGATTAAATTGGTGTTTCGTGGCTAGTAAAATCATCTTTATAATTTTGCTTCATCCAGTAAAATTTATTCATAAATTTAGAGAAAACTCTTACAGAGCTACGAAATTTAGCAACTTACAATAATGCTAAGCAGGACCTAATTTTAAAATGATGGTCTTTTGAGCCAAGAATAAATTGAGTTAATGGAATGTGTAGCATTTACCTTGACTTGTTTGACCAAGCCTTTTAAAATATTATTTTAGTTACTGAAAGTAATCTCCAGGAAGTGCAGTTGTGATAGAGCACCTCAGTGCTGGGGTGAATCAAATGTCAAGATGGCTACAGAAACTACATGCAATAAGGATATAGGAATTTCTCAGCAGTAGGTATTCTTAAATGGATTACAGTCTGTAAATACATGCAACAAAGTGTGCCTTCTACTCTTAAATCCAATGTGCTGTGGGTTAAGTAGCATCAAACTTAGAGTTGTTATCTTCTGGTGAATTTAGATCTCTGCTTGTAGTCTTAATCCATCTCTTTTCATGAAGTGGTTTCTGTTTGACTGTCACTCTGATGCAGTTTGTTAGCCTGGATGTACAATGGACATACGGGTGCACCCCAGAGAAAAAGCAGTATGATGTGGTATCAGTTCCACTTGCTTCTTCAGCTGAGCTCATTGTTTAGGTAAACAATTGCCAAACCCACTGTGGAGGAGGATCTCATTATTTCACGATTGAAGATGTATGTTCCTGCTTCATCAAGATCTCTGTGAGTAACTGGTGTCCACACTTGCCATCGATGACTTGCATTACTTACCCCTGTAGACTAAGCAGAGTTTGTAGCCAGTGCTGCTTTATTTTACATGGAAACACAATGCTTAACTGCTGCTGAAGAAGAAAGTAACTTCTATTCCTCTCCTCCTGGATATCTAAATGCTCTGGATATCCTTCAGCAAGTAGATTTCTTTTTTTTTTTTAAGTTAGGTTCTTTCTGCACTGACTCCAACACTGGACAGTGGAAAAACCTTTTACTGTAAGGATTGGCACAGCTCCTGAGTGCTCCCATCAACAAGGAAAAGGCAGTGTTAGCTGAATTAAAATGGGTTATCTCCCTCTGGAAGGTATGAACTTTTACAGGGGTCAGAAAAAGAGAGACAGAGAAATGTGAACAGTAAAAAGGAAGTAGGGGAATAGTAAAATTTTAAGAAAACAGTAATAGGGGAAAAATAAAAGACAGCAAGGGGAAAGGTAGTAGCTGAACTGGGCAGTTTGGCTTCCCAAAGGATGGAAGGGTCAGTGGGGTTGTACCATAGCCCTCTGACTCGGCTCCCTGCTTGTGCCATGGGACTTCAGAAAAGATTTTTTGGTTGATTTCAATGGGATTAGCAGCCTTGCTGAGGGATTGAATTTGGCTTTTTGTGTCTTCACAGACAGAAAGGAGATAAAAATGCCTCTTGAGTAAACGGGACTAGTAAATGGCCCTTTCAGAGATACACTGAACTGGGTGTTTGGAATTTTTACTTAAGCAGAGATGAAAATTAGCACTACAGAGCTTGATGTACTTGAATAAGGTTTGCCTCTGCTTTTTAGGGTCAGTTCAATTAGCTAGGGCATGGATTTAAAATTCCATTGGAAAATACTATCTGTATAAATCCGTATATTGCAGTGCTTACATAACAACCTGTATTTTACTTGAATTGCGAAAGCCTGACACAGACTGTTCTCCTGGAAGGGTCACTTCATGTTCCTGCTTCATCCATTGGATGCACTACCTTAGTTAATGAGGCGTGTCTTTTTAAAGGGGGCATGCCTTAGTGGCAGCCTGTCTTAAGAGGTGTACTTTGTGGATGCTGTTAAGTTTTAATGGCATTATGGCATTGCAGCATTACTGTTTTCTGTCAAAGTTGCAGTGAAACTTAGCTCTTCCTCCAAAGAAAAATAGCATTCATTTCAAAGGGAGTAGTTTTTTTGCAGCTTTCCAAAAATTGGGTTGCATGCTTTTGTAACTGTCTTAACTAAAGATATTTTGTGTGCAATGATTGTGAGTATTCAACATTTCATTAGAGTGCTTGAATGGCTATTTAATATGCTTATACTGGGAGTTAGTGGGACATGTGAAAAGCATGCCAGGGTTATTTTCCTCATGCAGATTATAAATGTGTATCCCTTTGACAGAATTTGCTTCATGGAAAGTGTTCTTTGTCATAATTACTAAGCATACATTTTCATGTGCATTTGAATAATTTGCAGCCAAAGGTTGAAGCCTTTGGACACTCAACTGAATCTATGCGGTTGGCTATTTTAAAGGCATTAGAATGAAAAAGAAACAAAAGCACTGGGTGTAGAGTGTTCATGCAAGTACTCCTCTGAGAACAGAGGCAAGTTCCCACTGCAAAGAACAGAAGCATGCCAATTCAAATAGAATCAGAATATCTCAGCTTCATCTCAAAAGCAGCACATGGAAGACATTATGCAGTAAATAGGCAATCTTTTCCCTCTAAGCATATATTGAGGCTGCAAAGCTGAGCTGTCACGTCCCTACAGACCAGATTTCTGATCCCATTCTTGGTTTTAAGCAGACTGTTGTCATTGAAGGGTTAATAATTTCTGTTAAGAAAATGTGTGGTCATTCTGTTTCCAGAATCCTTCACGGTTTTTGGCCTTTGATAGGAGACATTGTATATGTATTCTGCTCATCATTTTCATCAATTACATGGTACTCTTATTGGCAGCTCTCATGCATAAATACTGATTTTGCTAGAGTAGGAGATGACAGGACTGAGACATGTAAGAAACTGAAATCTTTGGCTCAGAAAAAAATCCTGATGGATACAAAGTGGTATTTCAATAACTTTCGATCCAAAAACTTTCCTTGCAAGGCGACATGACTGTTCTTGCCAGTCACGGCAGGTGCTCCATCTGTACAAATGCCGCCTAATTTGAACCAGTCAAGCTTAACTGTTTTTTCCCACTATCTGCCACATTTTCAACAAATTTTCTCAGTTCTTTAAACAAGTGTGAGGCAGCAGTGTGGAACAAAATGGACAGAGGCCAAGCAGTTCCTTAATTATAGCAGGGTTTTTTTTAACACATTGAACAACAGCAGTCAACTGTGCAGTGTCAGTAGCACTGCAACTTCCCTTGCTTGTGAGAAAAAAGATACTTGCATGAATCTGTTAAAAATTGAATGCATGCTGTTTTGTTGTCTAATAGCATCTCAGTCCTTCTCATTGTCATGCTGCATGAAGAACTATGAATATATCAGCTGTGTGCTGTTCTTTTGATCTGGCTTGTGCAGCAATAATTGATGTATGCTCTCACATTCAGTCTTTGTTGTCTGAGAATAGCTCTTTCTCACAAGCTTGCCATATTACACCTTTGCCGCTAGTTTCACTCCAAAATGTATTTATTTCTCACATACAAAAAGCTGTCATACTGCAGATCTTTCTTGATATGAAATCAGCCTGCAGGTCAGATCCCATAAAATATAGTTTGCATTAGTTTTAGGATTAGTTTATATAAAAATACCGTTCCAGTTTGGACTTTCTGTGTGGCTGTGTCACCAAACCACAAGCATCCTTCTACAGGCTCTCTCCTTCAAAGAAGAGCCTAGCCTGTCTTGAGAGGAACTCATGTCAGTTCCATGCATCATCATCTTAGCATTTTTCTCACTGTGGCATGCAATGATGGTGATGCTTAGATGATGAGTAAATTGCATTAAAAAGTTTATGGATGTTTGAGTTACACGGGAAATCATAAGAAAAATACGAGGCAAATGAAGCTGCTGCAGGTTGTACAGGTCTGTTATTTTCCCCTTGCTGCGGAGTTTCAGAGCAGGTAAGCTCTGTCTCTCTGTGGGCTACCTAAAAAGAGCCTTGCTGACTGGAATGACTGTGTCGTACTTGTTTTAATAAAGCAATTTTAATCATATGGGCTAACCTGCTAGTTTTAAATTCTGGTTCTAGAAGCTAAGGAGTGCAGTTTTGAATCCCGAGTAATCTCTCGGGCTTCTGCAAAGGGAGACTAAAATACCATCAGGCTTTCAGAGTAGTACTTTGGGAATGCAAAGCAGTGGGGCTATGGGCTGACTCTGTGACAATGTGTCCATAATTTCCTTAAATTTTTTTTTTAAGAATATTATTATTACCTTTCTTGTAAAAATATTAAAGGTAAGGAGTTAAAAACACATGAATTTAATAAATACCTGTATTGTAGTAGAAGTGACGTTTTTGTGACTGCAGATGTAAATGTGTGTATGCAGGAACTATTGAAGTGATCTGTCTCAGCCCTTCCCATGTTACTGTTTCTTCATTTTGGACAGGTCAGTTGCAGGTAAATGGCACCGGCAGGGAAATATTTTTTAGTGATTTAAATACCACAGTTGAGAGAGAAAGATTTATTTTCATTGGATCAGCTATCAGGAAAGTGTACTTACTTCACTATTGTCATCTAGAAAAAAACAACATGTTTAGTTTTAATTACAGGTGCTGAGCTTGTTATGATCAGTTGGTGTGAGTAGAGGTAGGCTGGTTGTAGAGGTGGAAGGTTCATAGTACGAATGTTGGAGACTGGGGAGAGGTGGACTTCTTGCTAACATTGACACTGTAGTCAGGTTCACTGTTTTCACCCGTGTTCTTGGAGTTATCTAGCAGCATCTTGGATTGATGTGTTGCTCCTAGAAACAGTTCCCTTTTGGTCTGAGAAATTACTTATAAACATTGTCCCTTCTCCAATATAACTTAGACTAGATGATTTTATTTGGCAACTTAATAATTGTACCTGAGCTGCCCCTGAAAACATTTTGCACTTGAATTTTATTAGTCTCAAATATATTACTTCTTCAAGAGAATTTTTATAGTTCTTGCTAAATGAAGAATGGAAAAGGGAAATGAAAAGTGAGTGCTCTGTGTTTTCCCTTCCTAACCAAATTCAAATTATAAGAAAGTGTAATTATATTTTCATCATTTTCGCACCAGAATGAGGGGAAAAAAAAGCCCATCTATGTAAACCATTTGAAACCTGCTTACTGTACCATACCCTTTTTCAGATTGGAGAGGAACACTGTATTCCTCAGACACGATGATTAGAATAGTACTGTTCAACAACTGTGATGACAAGCAAAGAACACTGTCTGAAAGTCAAGTACCCAGTGGCAGAACTGGTGTCTCAATGCCACTGTTGTAGTGACAAGTGGGTGTTTGTATGCTCCCCATGAGTCTCATCACCTCGAGGGCAGGGTGCACCTTCAACCACATCAGACCACAGCTTTGGGGCACACCTCTTTGCTGCAGTGGTTCCGTGGGACGTTATAAAGGTCATCTTTCACCCTAATGCTGTGCTGTAGTTCACCTTGCTGATGAAAGCGTTTAGTCTTTCATCAGGGCCTTGATCCTGGGTTGATTTGAAGGGGGAACTTCATTTCCTTGGCCATCAGAAAAAAACACCAAACCCCTAAATGGACCAAACAAAAGCACCAGCTTCCGTCTGCAAAAATTCATCAGATGTGACAGGTCAGTGTTCCTCAGTGTGGGACTTGCATTTGTCAGGCTCGGCGGCAGCATGAGAGGGAAGCGCTATCTATAAAGAGCTGGCAGGGATATACCACATAAAATACCTGTGTAAGAGGGCTCGTCTGAAGAGTTGAAGGGCAGAAAGATCAGGACATGCTGAAACATTTCAGTAAGATTTGTACCTCTGGTGAGCGGTAAAAGATAAAACATCCTGCTGATGCTAAACTCTATCCCTGCTAAGCCTGCAATTACTTTCTTGGCAGCCCTGATGCAGGTATTTTCCTGGACCCTGAGAAAATGGATGTTCTGGGTGCATAGAGGACATTGGGATTCGTCAGGGCTGAGACATGGACAAGGGGCAAGTCATGGAGCCCCTAATCCATGCAGGGAATCATCTCAGGCAGGAGCCCTGGCTGTGGGCATCTGTGTGAGGTGCTCACAGCTATCAGCAGTAATGGGCTTCCCTCAGAAGTTGTCATTTTACAAGTCTGTTCAGGAGCTGCTGGGCTTTTCTACTAAAGAGGAGTTTGTTTATAGGATGAGTGTCTTTTCCAGGGTGTAAGACCAATGATGACAAGTTTTCACTCCCTGCTTCTGTGAAACTTAGGCTCACTGCACTCTAAAATACCGCATTTGGAATTTTAATATGAATATCATCAGTGTGAGTTGTGGATGTCTTTAATTGCCATCGTTTGCATAAAATCTTCGGTGCTGTGATTCAGGGCTTCAGGAGGTCTTCTCCAAAGCCTTACTGTGGAAAAGTGCTCAGTTCTTTTCCCCCAGTGAGTGTCATGGTTTAGAGGAGAGTGTGTAGGTGAGGCTTCGATGTTCTGAGCAATGGAGGAGTCCTGTGTGGCATTTTTCAGTGTAGGCATAAAACCTCTAACTTGCCAGCCAGTTATTCTTCGTTTTTTTTGTTTGTTTATGTGTCTGTGTTGTTTGGTTTGGTTTTGTTCTTTTCCCCATCTAAAGAACTTCTAAAACCTTGTTCTAATTTTTCTGTGAACCAAAGTGATGTTTAAAGAACAAAGTCCATTAGAAATGCTGGCACAACAAAGAGAAATAGTTTTGGAAGATGAGGAGGTTTGAAATGGGAGATGGATGGGTCTTTCCTTTCTCAGGGGAAAATGGACATTCTGAGTAAGAAGCTAAGGTGTTGTTAAATGACAGATTAGAAAATCCTTGAGAAGGCTTACAGCACTTCTGCATTTCCCAGTCAAGGGTTGAGAAATGTTTTATTTTAGCATAGCAGTCAACTTAGTAAAAAGTAAACTTTGTGCAATTTTCCTTGCAACTATTTGGATACTAACAAGAATGTTTACAGTCCCTGAACTTTTTACTGTTTTCTTTTCATCTTCCTGTTGTTATTCCCTTTTCATTGCTGATGTTTTTTGAGAGTTACGTTTTCCCCTTTCTTAGGGGTGTGAGCTACAGAGAACTCTTTGCAATCCACCAACTTAAAGCCTTATTTTGGGCTAAGGGCAGCAGGGCAGTAGAAGAGTTTCAGTGCGGGTGCCTGGAGCTGGCCCTCCTGGGCCTTGCCAGAGCTGGTGAGTGTGTCTGCTGGAGATGGAGCTGTGTTCTTGTGAGGAGAAGGCACAGCAGGAATGTGTGTAGGTTCAGACCTGAAACCAGGGTTGTGCAGAGGTGTTCCGATTGGTAATGATGCTGCTGTTTGGTTTGGAAATATCAGTATTATGGGATTTTTATTTTTTCCCCTTGAGAATTGCTCATCACTCACATTTAAGGATTTGAGGTAAACCTGCCTAAATCTGAGCTCACTGAAGTTGCTTTAAGGTGAGTGCAAGCCATAGTAGATTTATGTCCATAATGCACGTGCTGCCTCAGTTTGTGATAGTCTTACACAAAATGATAATGAAAACACCTTATGAATGGATGGTGTGCATACTGATTTGAACGCAGCATATATCCAAATGGGAAGTGAGGTATTGTTCCTAACTTGTGATATAAAAATACTTGAAATAACTATTTCTGGGACTTATCTATTGAATTCATATCTACCCTTGTCATCTGACAGGCTACTAAAGCAGAATTCTGCTCAAAATTATAGAAGTGACAGTCATACAATGCATTTCATTCCTGCTGAGCCAGGTTATGTAGTTTGTTCAGGGAGATTGGGATCTTGCTTCAGTTGTTCAAGGACAGTCCTTTGGAAAAGGATTTGCGGAATTTGTAATTGTGCCCATAAATGCCCCAGCCCTCCCTGCAATATGGTAAAGTTTCCATTGCAACCCTACTGTTCTGAGTTGGGGAACCAGCATTTCTACCTTATTTGTTTTGTTTGTTCCATCTTTTTCAACCCCCCGTCGTTGTGTTGTTTTCTTCTTCTGCAGTGCTGTTATGTGGAATTGCTTCTGTGCTCTGTCAGCATTTGACCCCTTGCAGCTGGCAGCAAATAGTGGAAATCATATATACAGAGACTCAAACTCTGCCCTCTGCTACACTTTTGAAAACCTGTGGCATTTTACTATCGGCTTGGAAAGCTTAAGAAATCCTATGAGATCCGCTCCACTGAAAGTCGCTCTGTAAATGTTAGGGCTGTTGTTTTTGCCCTGGTACATTTTATTTTAAAGCTGTATACCTGAACTGCAGTCGATGATACTGTTGCATAACACTGAAATAGAAGGACAGATTTAGAGTATGAGGTGGGTTGTGCTGTCGGTGGAGTTTGCTACCAGAACTGTCTTCGCTAGGTGCCACAGCAGTGTCTGTGCTGTGAGATGGACGTGCTTTATGGGCTTCTGGTTCCTGGCAAGGTTCAAATCACTGGTCACAGTGTTACCATCCTCCTCATGGCCTGATCTCTTCTGGGAAGGAGCCAGGCCTATCTGATGGCAGGGCCAGACAGCAAAGATGTCAAGTCTTGGTGGACACTGCAACACAGTGAGTCCCAGGCAGCAGAGAGCATTGTCCCACCTGGCCCAAGAAAACCGGGTTTAGGTCTGACGTGTTTCTAACACCATCCAGTAAGGAGCTAGCAGGAGGCTGAGGAATGTAAATGGCAGGAGGCTGAACCCCCTTAGTCTCCAGGCAGTGGATTGTAGCTCTGGGGTTTGGCCATGGTGGTGTAGCTTGCTGCCCTGCCATTGATGACTGCAAAACATTAGGGTACTTGGAGGTGTACGTTGCTGTATGAAAAGGCTTGTATGACTTTTTCATTTCATGTTTACTGCAGAACCATAGGAAATACTGTTCAGCCTGCAGACAGATACTGTACTGACTATAGCATCTTTGACTCAGCAATCTCCCTGAGTGTGGAGGATACTTCATACAGCTGGTTCACAAATAACCAAAGAGTCTGAATAGCTGTATAATTCTCTCATCACTGCAGTAAGTGTTGCAGTGACAGACCTGAATGGACTGAAGTTACAGTTAAAAAGCCCTGCCCCGAGGCATTTACTCTTCTTCTTGGTTTCTGTGCATTATGATCCTACTGAGACAAGAGGGCAAATTATGAGAAGAGCAAGTAAAACAGAAGATATGATGAGATGTATTGTACATGCCTCTAGTTGTGAGACATTTTTATCTGCTCCTGTTTTTAAAATTTTCAGTAAGAGGTTTTGTGGTTTGGTTTGGTTTTTGGTTGTTTTGTTTTGTTTTTGGTGGGTTCTTTTTCAGACTGAATGGAATTTTTTCCTTTGTTTAATGTAGAAGGGGTGTTGGAAATATCAAAATAACCTGTGAATTATTTATGTGTTCTATTTGTTGTGAATGGAAGAGCAAAGATCTTAAAAGCTGTTAATTGCTACAGATTTCAATGTACTGACTATTGTGGTAGCTGCAGGCCATGCAGGCTCCGGAGGGTAACTTAGTGCCATGCAGTGTTAAGAGCACTTCTGGGAGGGAGGAGGAAATGTCTCAAAACACTGATGAGCAGTGAGGTTGCATCTAGACGTTTTGTCATGCTACCGGAGGGGAGTGGTGTTTTTCCTTCAAGACCTGAAGATGAACAACTTTATTTATGTTTTTTTCTGCTATGCCTAGAACAGACGAAAGAATAGAACAAACGTTACGATCCTGAAGTACAGCAGCTTCGTATTTTTTATTCTGTACTTCCTACATTCAAGGGATTTCCTAGCAAAAATAAAAACATCTGCAGTAACAATTCCTATTTATGTTAATCTTTTGCAATCAGCAGGCAGTCTGAAATAATTACAATGAATGCACTCTCTGCTCCAAAAACTCACAACTTGCGTTTATTTCAGACTGCTTTGCCTCAGAAGCCTGAGAACATAATCCCTCATTCTGCTCTTTCATCTCCTTTACATGAATTTATCCTTTTGTGAGCTTCATTAACAATGGCCATGCCATAATAAATTATATAAATCAAGGAGTTTTTAATTAAGTTATGTAACAATAAAAAATGATAATGAATTTTACTAGGTAACATTTTCCTGAAACAAATTTGCACACGAGTTGTATAATGAAGTAGACCAGAGTAAAAGCTGAAAGCTGATTTTATTGGGTTTTTTTAGCCTTCATAACTGCAAAAAGATTTTTGTTTCTTCCTTTCAAAAAAATACTTATTAAAATTGTTTCAAATATATTTTGTGCAAAGGATTACGCAAACTTAGCAGAAGAAAACAGCAGTTAATGACAAAGACATGACCAAGAGTATGTTTGAGCCCATGAAGACACATCATCCAGTCTGTTTCTTTTTAGTTTCTTGCTCAAGTCAGGGTAATTTTCTCCAGAGCAGTGACCCTTCAGTTCCATTAATGTTTTTATATCTTTTTTTTTTTTGTGCTGGCCAGAACTGGAGGTGTATTTTTGATCGAACTGGCCAATGAATGCAGTATAAAGAGCACATTCAGAGCTGAGTCTCCATGCTGGTGCTGTGTGCATTTTAGCTGGGCTGCTTGCCCAGGTATGTGGGAAGGAAAAGTAAGATCAGCCTTGGCCCACGTGTGCAATGCCATGGAGTGACTCCTCGGGTGTCCTCTGCAGCTACCAGCACCTGCTTTTGCTTTGATTTCCTAGGCTTGCATCCAGAAATACTAAGATTGCTATGAGATCTCCTGCCTTCTAACCTCTTACATGGCTTGGCCAGGCTGCTTTCACTTGGCAGTGCTCCCATCGAAGGGATTTGGTCCAGCAAGGAGAGATTGGTTTTCCTGTATGCCCAGGATATACACAGCTTCATGACAGTGAATGGTGCTCTGATTTTCTATGGTGAGACAATGAAGGCATTAACAAAAAATGGGGAAGAGGGCACAGAAAGGGACTCTTTAAAAATTACAAATGATTGGTTTGTGGTTTTGCCTATAGAATTACAGAAAGTGATGTATGCTGGTACTTTACATTCACTGTTTTGCTTTGGTGATGCATAGATTTGGAATAATGTTTTGTAATTGTCTTTCACAAGTGCTAAAGGTTCTGTATTGAAAGCTATGAAAAATTATAACCAGTATTTATTATGTCTGTAAAGCACCCTTTCATTTTGGGATTTTAAGTGATGGCTGATTTAGAGAGGCAAGATTGATGTCAGCAAAATCAATGTATGGTTTTGTAGGGTTGTGATATTTTTTTTGGGTCCTCTCCCATTATTCTACGTACCATCAAACTCTGAAACCAGGGAATATGACTTATGGACATTCTGTGAGAAAACATAGCACCAGGTCATTTGATTTGTGTGTACACAGAGTTAGGGCTACAGGGTGAGAAAAAGATGTATGATGAGGGAGGGGAGGGAAGGGAAAGACAGATGCTGGGTCAGATTGTGACAATACTGCCTGTGGTGGCATTGACAGCCCTGTGTCTTTGTCCTCTCCTAGTCACCTGTCCCCTCGTCTTGGGTCACTGCAGGGGTAGCTCAGTATTATCTGAAACAAAAAAGGGTCTCTTACAGTTTTATACTGGCTCTACCAGTAATTCTTCTTCTTTCTGCAATTTATATGTAATATTTAACCAGATGAGGTCTGTTGTGAAGATGAAATGGAGCTATGTAACTCCTAAAATTCACCAGAAAGGTCACAAACCTGTGAGCAGGTGGATTTCTTGCAGTTCACAGACTACAGTTAATTATCTACCAGAAGACATTATAAAGCATTGCAGCGTATTCAGGTATCATCTCTCTTTGTCCCTGCCTTTTATGCACTGAAACAGAAGCAACTGTAATTGTAGAGATGGTAGGAGGGCATAAGGTTTATATAGCAGAAGCACATCTATTTTACAGAAAATGCTCCACTTAGGTTTTAGGATTCTACTTGAACAATTGCCAGGTAACACTCCTGGACTTCTAGAGTATCACACAGGAATCATTGCTGTAGTCCTTTGCAAAATTTGAGAACTTGTAGTATGCACGGTAGCCTGGTGATAAGGAAGAGGAGGGACACACAGGTCCGAGAGCAAAACCAAGGTGAAAGGAAGGAGTTAATGGGAACACAAGTATGGTGTGTATGTGTGAGTTAATACACAGAAAAGGAGGGGGAAATCAGTCAAGCAAAGATAGGAATTAAAATATTAAGTGTTGTTTGAGAAAAACAACTGACTAATAGTCACTTGTTAGGGTGAGAACATGATACGTTCAAGAGGAGACTCAAAGTGGACCTTCCCCCAGAGGTTTGGGAATCTCCAACATGAAGGACCTTAGGGTGGATAGGAGGGAACTCTCCCTCTTAGAGTGGTACAAATTAGATAGCTGAGGCAGAGAAATTTTTAATTGTATCTGGAAAACAAGATATTAGAAATTAAGGTCTTGATGACAGGAGTGTGTCAAATTAATGCATTATGTATTTTTGGAATTATACAATGTGTCATAAGCCAATTTTGTTGCATGGGAAATGTGACATCTTCTCCCTTGTGAGTGAGGTTTCCAAAGGACTGAAAAGCAAGGAAAATTGTAAAGCAAAAAGAAAAGTTGTCAAATGGAGAGGAAAAACATTGACTGTGCAATTGAAACTGTATAAATCAGCAGTGGTGTATCGTACCTCTCAGCCCCTTGTGATAGTTCTGTGCTAGAACTAATAGGCTGCTAGATCTGTGTTCCATTTTGGTTCTTTCAGGGTAATAGATTTTACCTTGACCTGTTAAAGCCAGTCATATCCTTTTACATAGTAGTGACTTCCCAGAGAGCAGAAACATAAATCTACGCTGTTGCCATGAGGTACATGCTGTGCCTCACAGCAGATCTGTTTTTTAACTCACAAGAATGTGTGCAAGAGGGTTTTGCTGGGCTGCTGTAAATACTAGAGCTGCAGTTTTACATACTGAATTCTTGTTTTTTCGGCTTGCAGAATCTGAACAGTTTAGGAAGCAAATGTAGAGTTAATGTCTGCAATCTGAAACGGTCTTCCTTTTTCAGAAAAAATACTGTTTCTGGCATTCCTGTTGGGGAAGAGGAGCTATCCTTTCCAACATATTCGGTATAGGTATGAAAATGTTCAAAGAGCTGACAATTAGTAAGTATTATTCACCGCTGATGCTGCTTTGCTTGCTAGTACAGTGAATATATTTTTGGAGTAGAAATAAATCCAAGTCTCTCCAGGGGCTATTGGTATTTTGCTAATGCTAAATTAAAGTGTGCCATGTGCTGTGCACTGGGGGTGGTCAGTAGTGGCTTGACAGAATTTAATTGTGTGTGTGGCAGGGGTGCTCTGGGTCACTGCGTGGTAGGTGTGATACAGCCACAATCTGGTGGGAAAGCAATCCTTCACAGAGCCTCATGTTTTCATAAACAGGCAGGAGACATCTCCAAGCTGCTTCTCATCCTGCCTACAGGTGAGGTGGTCCAGCTCCTGTAGTGGGTGTTCTGCACAGCCAGTTTTTGTTCCTTCTGCTCATCACCTATCCCTTTGCTTTTCGTACTCCCAAACTTAAAATGAGAAATGTTAATTAGAAGCCATGAAACAGAGCTGGAAGGTGGTCTAAATTAGAGAAGAAGGGAAGTAGGCTTTATCGTCTCCAAGATTATCTTTCTATTAAGCTGTTGAAGCATAGTTTTGGAGGTATCAATGCAAAAATTTAGTAGTATTCCCTTTTTGGGATATCTGATATGTGTTGGAAGTCCTTAAAATGGCATGTTGTCCTGTGCATTTTGACAACTTATCCTCTTAATACATATTTGGTATTATTTTTCTTGATGAGGTCCTTGCTTTTGTTAGCCATAGGCGTTGAGCATGTTCACCCTGTCCAGACTGGTGCAGTCAGTGCACAGTGTGTTGCAGTATGTCTGAGCTAAAATAAAGTGTTAGTAGGAAGAGACCATCGAAATTGTGAATCATAGAATCACAAAATGAACTGTGTTGGAAAACACCTTTAAAATGATCAAGTCCAACCATGACCACAGGACAGCCAATTCCACCACAAATCCATGTCACTAAGGGCTTCATCTACACAGTTTTTGAACACTTCCAGAGATGGTGATTCCACCACTGCCCTGGCCAGCCTGTTCCAATGCCTGAGCACCCTTTCAAGTGAAGAAAGTTTCCCTAACATCCAATCTAAACCTCCCCTGGCACAGCTTGAGGCTGTTACCTCTGGTCCTACCGTTTATTACTTGGGAGAAGAGACTGATCCCCACCTCACTACAACCTCCTTTCAGATAGCTTAGAGAGCAATAAGGTCCCCCAGTTCCCTCAGCCATTCCTCATCACACTTATGCTCCAGGCCCTTCACCAGCTCCATTGCCCTTCTCTGGACCTGCTCCAGCACCTCAATGTCTCTCTTA
>JBCJKH010046488.1:0-23622 GCA_039877255.1 Loriculus beryllinus | reverse complement strand
TGTGCCTGCCTCATCCCTGGCAGTGTTCAAGGCCAGGTTTGACAGGACTTTGAATAACCTGGTCTAGTGGAAGATGTCCCTGCCCATGGCAGGGGCTTGGAACTAGTTGATCTTAAGGTCCCTTCCAACCCAAACCATTCTGTGATTCTATGATTCTCAGTCATGTATGTTTCATCAATTAGGTCTTTCTTAAGGAAAGGAAAGCAAAATTCGTCATTGAAAACTTGGCCGTTCCTGCTTTTTCCAGCAAACTGTTGGTGGGATGATGAGTGTGAGATAGAGCCAGTAGTATCTGCAAAAGGCAAGTAGGATGATAACAGTGGCCATTGAAGAAATGTGAAACATTTCACTTGTTAGTTTTTTACATACAGTGTACATCTCTAGAATAAAGCAACGGTGTTCAACAACAATGTTCATTCCTAGATTACAGAATTCAGAGCAGGGTTTTTTTTTAGAATATGATCAGTAACTGTAGAAAATAATATAATTAAGAATTGGTTTAATGATGTTTTCCTCTTATTTTATATGGAGCAGATTCAGCTTTATGTTAATGAAACTGGCAATAGAGAACTCTAAGACACTGATGGAATAATAAAGGATTAAGTACAACTATGTATTATATGAATTTTAGATTTTTAGATGCACCCTACATGGACAGAGTAAAATGTACTTTGATGCTCCAATAGCAAAAAATAAAACAAACAAACAAACCCCCTCCTAATCGTAGAATCATAGAATTTTTTATAAGATTTCTGCAAAATTACCCAAAATAGTCCCCCACAGTGGGACTTCTGCTGGAGGAAGAGGCTCAGGCCCAGATTTTCTACCAAATCCTGGTGTTTATGAAGGCTCTGCTCCTTTTCCCAGTTCCTCCCAGCCTGAGGAGTTTCAATGTGAACCTCTCACTGGAGGCAACCCAAGATTTTCTGTCAAAGCAGGAAAATCCATGTAGGTTATGAATTCTGGTGCCTTGAGCATCAAACATGCATATGCTACAAAGAAAACAAGCATGAGTGTCAGATCTAGTCCCTGAACTGTTTCCAGTGAGTAGAAGACATGACCAGGGCTACTTCAAGACAGGCATAGAGGAGCACGAAGAAAGGATCTCCTGTCTCTGGATACTCCCAATGCCACCTTGCTCCCAAAGGGTAGCTCTGGGCATTCATGGCAGCAGTGCTGGGGAGCTACAAGGGGTAAAACAGATGTAGGTGATCCAGTCAGCTCTGTGTGTACCTATGTAATAAAACTACATACAGAACAACAAACTACCGGGATATAGGTGTTATAAATATTTTTTTTCCTTGAAGATACAAATATATAGTATAAAAGATAAAGATTCCAAGGCTGGCAAGGAGAAATGCACCGATTTTTCCCCACATGAAGAGAGAATGCATTGTGCGCAATGGGTATGAATTTCCAAGCAGATCCAAAAAGAAGAAACTATGAGGTCCCAGCTATAACCAGGTAATCTGTTTCAGTGCAGTTGTGCTGCTATTTGAGATAGTTTGTCCACCACTGGGAACTATTCTGGTGACCAGACATGCTGATCGCTGTAGGGGTGTCCCACCTCTCATGTTGCACACAGTCTGCACCAAAAGATGTAGGAAGGACCTTCTAAGGAAGGAGGAGAGGAAAGAACCATGAACTTCCACTAGGATCCAAACACAGCAGCATCTGGCTCATCCACCAGCTCCTTGCCCTCATGAGCTGTAGGGCTTCCCAGGACAATCCTGCCCACCCTCTTGAATTTCAAAGTGTAAGAATTGAACTGTCTCAAGTTTAATGGTAATGGTATTATTGCCACACAGTGATACAGTGAGGATTTGCAGGGACAAAAGAAAGGCAAAGGGAACTCAGGAAGATTATATAAATGACAACCTGGGTGCAATGAAACCATGAGTGCAGGCGGTTCCTGCTGCACCACTGGCCAAGTCAGTGGCTGATGCCCCTGGATTAAGAGCAGCTGGGCTCTGTAATCCAGTGTAACTCTCACGGCATCTCCCTGCTGGAGTCATCTGAGGACAGCAGCTGATGGGGAATCACAGGAGGAATCACCAGGGTAATTCCTCCTTCCTCATCTCCTAATTTGCCCTGTCTGGCAGCGCGCAGAGCAGGGGCAGGTCTGCAATCCTGCACACTTCCAGCTCTGCCCAATAGTGTGTGTTTGGGGAAATTAACCCAGCAATCAGGAGCACAGAGGCAATGCAACCGAGATGTGAACTGCTCCAGAAGTCCTTGCCTAGGTGTAAAAACGGTGACTTGCTGCAATCCCTTCCTTTCCCTGATGTCAGCTTAGCAAGAGCAGGCTGTTGCCTCAGCTGAACTGACACCATTCTGTCAGGCTTGGGGCTGTCTGATCATGTACACTAGTGTCCTTAGGATGTGCCTAAAGATCGCTCTTTACTCGTGACTCAGAGGAGAAAGTATGCATTTGAGGGACTGTAATGTTCTTGGTATTAAATCTGGGTTATTTTTGATGGAGTGAAAAGCTTGTTATAAATTTGAGAAGAAACTGGATCTGACCAGTTAGTCCACACAGCAAACACATGCGTGTGGAAATTCTCAAATGCAACAACATCCCTACAGAGAGAAATATAAGCAGCAAAGAAGTATTTACAGTGGAGGAAAGTAAAAAATCAAGATGCAACTTCCTAATTTTAAGGTAATCTCAGTGCTAGCTCTAATATAAGCACTGGCCACAGCAGGTTGTTCAGGCTTTTTTGTCTCTTAGTGAGAATAACTGTACCACTGTAGCGCCAAATCCCATTTTTCCCACTAGAGGAACCACGCAGCCCTTACAGGACTGCCTTAATGGAGAGGGCAAGTTTGCAGTTGAATATCTGCCTTGACTCATGGTGATATGCTTTTATATTTTCTTCTTTCTGCCAATACCGCTGTGCCGAGCTGTGCAGAATGAAAGAGGTAATTTAATATGGCGTGAAGCCGTGCGCTGCCTGCAGAGCCTGTAGGGATGGTATCATAGGGGGGCTTCTGTGGCGGAGAGCCAAAATTAAGGCAAAACATTATGCTGCAGCACGGATCCTGCCTGGCGCCCTGCCTCCAGCTGCCTCTCGCAGGGTGAACCTGCTGGAATTGCACAGGTGAGGGAGATGGAGCTCTCTCTGATGTTCCGGAATAAATTTTCAAGTGTTATTTTCCCAGTGTGCCCTTTCTCCATTCCGAAAGGAATCGGCAAGCACCAGCGCTGCAGCTTGCCACAACTGTGCTCAGCTGTCGGGAGAATTTTTCCTATGGGCTCAGGAGTGCTGGCAGCACTTTCATTTTGATAAAAACAGAGGTGATTTGAGTTTAGAGAGACCTCGGCACTGGCTGCCCAGCTCAACCCTTTGTGGAGGAAAAGCTCCATCGATCTGGGGCATGTTATGTGCATTCCAGTTTTGGATCCCACCCCGCAGCTGTCCCAAGTCTCATCTTGCGTAGGTCTTTTTTTGCAGAAGGAAAAAGCATCAGGAATGACTGTCAAAACAAGGCAGAGTTTTGCCTGCAGGAAGATGAGTGATGTTGTTGCAACCCACAGTCTGAATGCTATGTGAAATGCCAGTTAAAATAGAATTGTTTGCATAAAATGAAGCACAAAGTTTTCTTAAATCCTGATGTTATTTACAAATAAATATTCCCTGGGTAATAAACCTTGGGCACATATAATTTGTATGATGTCAAAACAGTCAAATGATCACACAAGCTTATTCTCTACAGTGGATTTTCGGCTTGCTCACTGTCCCAACTATTAAATAGAAGCTCTGTATTTCTGAATGTTATCAACAACCACTGTTTCCTTGACAAAATCATAAGAGAGAAATAAATCTCATAAAGAGATTGCTAGGCAGCTGTTCACCAATGGCTAAATGCTTGCATGAGTTACTGAGTATTATCTCTGTGTTTATGCAGCTCAGCACTTGAGTAGGAATCAGGGGATCTCAGCTCAGCTTCTCCAGACCACCTGGCTGCCTAGCAAATATTGGTGCATTTACCAGCACTGGATCCCTTTCTAAATGAGATACAAAACGCAAGGCGTTCTCCATCAGTGCAGAAAAAGACCCAGGACATGTAAATGTCTATGTACAAGCGTTTTTCTATATAATAAATGAATACATTTTATTTGGTAGGAAACTCTGTATGCCTATCATGGAAAGCTGCTACACAGTTTATGCTGTTGTGAAGCAGATCTTCCCTCCTACTATTCAGCAAATATATAGAAACAAGTGTAATAGGGCATCTGGAGGGGGTGGGTGGGGTGGCAGCACTCAAGAAAAATGCTAGCAGCCAGTTGAAACGGACAGCAGTGTAAACATAAATGTACCTGTGCTGCCCAACTGCAGTGTCACACCAATGCAGGGACACAGCAGGATGCTCAGCCCACCTCTGGTGGCCACCAGCCAAGGTAGCCCTGCTGACACCAGGGACGCTAACAGCAGATCAGCTTCACTGTGTGGCGCAGAGCAGAACTATGTCCGAAGGGGAGAGCTAATCTTCGGGTTCACTGGGCAGCCCCACCAGCCACAGCTGCAACATCATCGTCACCTTGCCCAGCATCACTGCCGACTCATGTGAGCTGAATGTGTTTGTCAAACCACTGCCGGAGATGCTACATGATGGGTGATTGCCTGGGGTTCAGCTTCTCCATCACTCTATGTTGACCCAAGCCAGTGGGGCCATGCATTCCAGCCCCGTCCCTTCTGTCAGCACCAGCGTTTGGGCAACCCCATGCAGAAGCACATCCCACTTGCAGTCCTCTGTCTCTCGGGTGGGGGGGGCCCAGGAAAGGAATGAAGGCAGGATGGCTGCAGCATATTTGTGCGTGGTCATGAAATTGGCCTTGCTAAATGAGAGCAGCACCTCTCATTGTAGATCCAAGTATAGCTGTGAAAGGCCTGGATGTACAGTGGGAGATAGTGATAATCTGCCTGGGGATGGTGTGAATCCCCATCTCCAGCAAATTTAAAGAGCAGACCATACAAAACTCTATTAGAAAGGGTTAGGGTGGAGCTGACCCTGTTTTAGGACTAGAAGTGAGACTGGATATCTCTCCCAGCCATGCTTTTTGATGCTGGGGTCCAGCAAAATGCTCACATAGGCAATAAAATCACTGTACAAATAGCTGTGGTCTGTTACTGTTCCCTTAAAAGCAGAGCTGTCAGAGAAGACTTAAACAAAGCAGATTTAGGTTAATCAAGTGAAGCTCTGCTAGTCTCATGCTTGACATATGCATGCACTCAGGCATGACTCACCCTTCAGACAATGATTCATCATTAGTTTTTCTTGTGGGTCTGTATGTCTTTTGTCCATCCTTGTTACAGTCTCTTTCCATCATCTCACAAGTGCAGTGATGATTAAAACAGCATTAAAATTAGACTTTTAATTGGAGCCTGCTCTGTGACAGGCATGGTAAAGGGCAGAGAGGTCGCGTGCCTTTCGTTCTGATGAGAAACAGGGAAGCAGGCTGTAGGTGATGATTTTGAAGGGGAGAAGGAGGGAAGGAAAGAGTCTGAGGCAACTGTAAAAGTGTTGATTCTGGAAGGACAATGTTGCCAAGCAATGTGATCGTACATTTGGTTACTGCGTAAGGAGCTGCATCAGTTTGGTGAGTTTGAGAGGAGGGATTAAAAACCACACATGCTGCATAAAGGCATTCTACATGTTGCACTGTATTTTCTTTGTATTAGCACGAGTCTGAAGAGCTGAGTTGTGCAGCTGACCTCCAGCCCCATGGCTCAGCACGGCACTCAGCAGGGATGTCCCAGCCTGTTTTCCCAGGACATTTTTTGCAGGTCAGGGCAGGATGCTGTTGAGGCCGTGGCCTTCGCTTCTTCTTTTGGGGTTGGCAACTCTCTCCCCTACAGGAGCAAAGGCTCTGCAGTCTCTGTTTACCAGGACTATCACCATCACATGCCCTTGCTCATCTCTTGTGTGTGGGTATGTGGGTAAATCTTACCCTCTGCATGTGTGGTGCTCAGCTGTGTGCTGGATAAGGCAGCACTGAGTAGCTTGAAGTGCATGGCTTGTTCTTCCTCCTGTACCACTCCCGTTCTGTGTATGCAAAAGGGGAGCAAAGAGCCTTCCAGGAAGCTGGCTAGAGGCTGCGCTGGAAACAAGCAGATCTTCCAGGCCACCATAAACCATATCACTCGAGGAAGAAACTTCCCTCTGCCCAATTGCTCTATAATCCTCCACATGCTTTTCAGCAGCAGTAAACAGAATAGGCAACTACATCTCCTAATAGTGGAGGTACTGAATAAAACAATTTGCTGTTTAGACAGACCCTGCAGACAGTGTTTCCATCATTTGTCCTCTGAAAAGTGAGATTTGGTTGGAAAAGTGAGGGCTACCATATGAAAAAAAATAAAAGACTCTTCTAATTTCAAGCATCCAGGTCTGTTTGTGTAAGCAGAGGGTAAGAGTTTACAGTGGATTACAGGTCATCATTCGTAATGGCATTTGCTCTTAAATGGTTACCAGCTTTATTATTTGCACCCATTAAAAGAGGATTGGAAGGAAAGGCTATTAACAGCAATGCCAGACTGTACATATGTTTCTTTTCACGTTGTACAGTTCTAAAGAGAGAAATGAACTCAGCAATATTTTTTTTAATCCAACTTCTACATTTAATAATATTTAAAAACTATGTTATGTGCCCTGTTTCCTTTTGTTTCGCCTGCTTCCATTTTCCACTTCATTTTCTTTTGCTCTCTATTGCAGTTTATGCCTGTGCTTTTGTGTGAAGCTTGTATTTCTTTAACATGCTTTTTTGGATTCCAGTACTTTCCCCTCTTAGAATCAGCCTGCTCTCATCTCTCTTTCTCTGCAAGGAAGTCTCCTCTTTCTGATTGTGGCTTTCTTTAGCTCCTTGTTCCCTATTTCTTTCCTATTTAATACATTGCTAAGACTTCTTTTTTCTTCCTTTTGTTATACATCTCTTTTAAGGTAGTGCGCCTCACCTCTTCTCCATCTCCACTTGCTCCCTCATTTACCTGCTCTTTCAAATGCTCAGGGCTTCTCCCCTTTGTTCTCTGCTTTCTATCCCTTCCACTCTTCACCTCGTTCTCTCCTCACCAGAGTCTCTCCTTTCCCTCTTCTCACCCTCTTCTGTTCTCTTCAGTGTTGCACACACTTTTCTGCTCATTTCTCTACTTTTTTCCCACCTCGAGGACATGATCAAAGCCTGAGCACTCCTTTTCTGACTCCCCAGGGGTTATTGGGGAATTTATCTGCTTCCAGAAGACCCAAAAAAAGGAATACCAAGAGAGCTGGTGGGATCTTCTTTGAATCACCTGGGACCCAGAGGGAGGATAAAACCTTGTGACTCACTGAGAAAGTTTCCTCTCTAGATCTGTGGTTTGTAAGTGTGAGCGAGGGCAAAGGCTTCTTTGATATCACTCCCATATCCTCAGCAAGCATCCCTCTTCACCAGCTAGGTGTGGATTTAGCCCTGGTCCTCTCCACCATGATTCCCAGACAGAGGAGTCAGGCAGTGGGACACGGAGTGGTCAGTATGTTCCCCACTTGCTTTGTGACTCTTGGTGTAAGGGATGTCCTCCCTTCCCTTCCCTTTGGCATAGGCAAGCAGTAAAGCTGCTCCACGGCCACAGGAGCATGTGTGGTGAGGGCAGGCAGGGCAGGACAGGGTTGGACCCCTCGCCCCATGTGCCATCTCCAGGTGACTGTCAGGGTTGTCATTTAAGGAGATCTCAGATTGCCTTGTGCTTGTGTAACTGAGATCTCAAAATGAAACCCATGGGTGTCTGGATGGCAAGGTCCTGGGAAGCAGATATGGGCTCCTGCTGTTTGCTTTATGAAGCACCACAAACATAGAGGACATAAACATGTTTTGAGAATGTTTCTATAACAATAGTAAGTAGTTAGAAAAGTAATCACTTATCACTGCCATAATGCTAAAAAGTAATCTTTATCGTATTGCACTGAAAGGCAGCCAGAAGAGACTGAAGAGCAGAAGGGGTAAAAGATGAAATGAGGCTGTGGAGAAGAGAGACAGCAGAGAAGATCACAGACACAGAGCACTGCAGAAAGGTCTCATCATACCCCTCTCTCCCTGTGAACTCCTGCCTAGGACAGCATCCCCATTTAGCCAGTACATGTAAGTAAAGGCTAAGCAATTACTGCAGGACCGAGCCAAGTGTGCCATGAAATTTAATTAAGGTCAACAGGCTCTGGTGTCTGGTGGGGCCTGAAGAGAGCCCTTTCACTGCCTGCACAAACTGGGCTGTCATTATCGGTGTCCCAGGGCAAACAGCCCATTAAAAGTCTCTGGAAATACTCCTGTCCCCTCAGTGGCTTTCTGTCAGGCCTAGTGTGAATACTACAAATTAAGCAGAAACATGGAATAGGATTCCCTGCAGACTCTTAATTAGCCATCGTGCAGTGGCATTTCCCATCTGCAGAGCTGCTAGTTGTGGTGGAAGTGCCAGTGAGGAGGGATGCTGAAAACAGCCTTTCACAGGGATCCTCCATGAGCGTGGTGGCACAGCTTGGGTCAGCATGGGGGACCCCCAGTGCTGTGCTTTCAGTGTGCTGGCGGCCACGACAACACTGCTTGTTTAATGGCAATGCAGCCAGGTGCTGACAGCATGACAGGCAGTGTCAGGGCATCATCTGCATCTCCATAATAACTTTGGTGCTGCCACCTGGGAGCAGATCCCACCACAGGCACAAGAGCAGCGTGGAGGACCTGGCTGCAACATCCTTTCCTCACAGGGAGACCTGCAGTTGCTGCTCCTCGAGCCTTCAGTGCTGCCCCTGGAGGGGCAGGACCCACTCCCTCAGTTCTCCTTACTGGTGGTCACCACCCCTTTTCAGACCAGGAATGATGGACAGCATGGAGCCAGTCCAGCTCAGCACACAGTACCACCGATGTGAGCAAACAGTGAGACAGGTCAGACAGCTGAAGGAGAACAACCAGGTTCTTCAGAGTCTTTTTAACTTACAGGATCAATATTTGTGTCATATTCATGTCGTAGGACTAAATATTTGCTACAGGATTAAATATTTCTGTACTGCTCTAGTGACTTCACTAGCATTCAGTGCCTGGAGCTGCTGGTAATGAGCTGGAGTCACATACCAACCTGAATTATTATTACTAACACGTTTAGATGCAGCCTCATACCTGATGAATGACACCTGCTGTGAAAAATGAGTGATGCTATTTTTGGAAGGTATTTATCTGGTGTTTGGAGGGTAGCTTTAGACGTATGCAATTCAAATGCATTTCTTTAGGTAGGATAACGATCCTTACATTATCATATTCAATGAAAGCATGTCTACAAGTACGTGTTCTGTAAGTGCTGTATGTGTGCAAAGTGTGTATCCTAGATACCTAATGGCAATAGCAGATCCGAGCTGTAAATAAACTGGTAAGTCAAATGTGTGTTACTGGGCCCAGATCACTAAAATAAGTAGGAGCTTAGAATGGAAAGGAGTGTAAGATTGGATCAACGGAAGTAAAGACAAGCATTATTATTTCGGTTTTGGAAATTAAAGCAATATTACAGATTTAAAATTGGATGACATTTTGCACACCATTTGGAAAATCATGTTACAGATTTGCCAAGGCACTTATAGCTTAAAACTGCCTTATGGAAAATTCCTTGCTATTTCTTTTGCAAATTGCAGGTACATTCCCTCTCTTCTTCCCTCCTCCTTCTACTGCCCTTGTTCCTTCTAATTATTCTCCACAAGTAAAAAGAAAATAAACTGATAAAATATTTATGGACAATATTTACATGAACATGTGTTTGGGTTTTTTTGGTATTTTTTTCACTTTTCCTGACTTGCAGGTGAAACTGGGAATTATTAAGGGCACGAGTGTGCTTGCACAGTTGTCTTGCTTGATCCCTATTGACAGAGACATTACCTGAACAGTATTTAGAGTAGGCTTGAAGTGGGATTACAAATGTGGCTTTTGTGATTCTCTCAAGATACCGCTTTCTTCCCAGTTTGTTTTGTTTTCCTCTCTTTCTCCCTGGAAAAAGCAACCAACATTTCCAAACAGCCAAGTTTGGGCTGTCCCAAAGTTTTGTGACAGGCAGAAGCACTGCTGTCTCTGGAAATGCCAGCAGTGCTGCCATCAGTGTTCTGCTCAAGGACAGACCCAGGAAACAAATCAGACCTGCAGTACTCAACAGGCCCTATTGGGACTGCAGGCTGACAGGTCTATGAATTAAAGCTAGAGCAAAACCATGGTTCCTAAACCTCTCCTTACTCTTTTCTGCCTTAGCCCTGGTGTGGCTCAAAAGCAGCGTATTTCTTTGGCAGGTATCTGTGCCCTAGGCTGTCTCCTAGGAGCAGCCAGAGCCATGACAAGCCATGTCCGGGTAAAGCACTAGGTCTCTGTCATCAGGCACACCAGAGTCCCTGACACTGGGGACAGCAGGGAGGAGCCTGTGTTCAGGGCTGTCTTCCTGCCTTTCCGACTAGAGCTGCCTGTTGGCTGCAGTCCCAAGAGCAGGCAGAGTCCCTTTGCCTGTAATGGGTGCACAGGGTCATGTCTATATCATCCGCCTGAGACCAAAGTGCTTGCATCCTAATCAGAGACCATATTTCTATGGTTCACAAACCATTGCCTCACAGCCCTGCCTTTTATAGACAATTATTTCAGGATCATATTCTTTAGATGGTGCATTCGGGTATTCTTTCAGTATCTTACTTGGTAGCCTACTTCATATGAGCTAGAGCTGTTCATGGGCTGACATCCATCAATGTGCTTTTGAGATGCACATGGTACTCTTGCAAATGTATTTTCAATTTTTTCCCTCCATAAGACAGCTAGGCTCTTAATTCCCAGGTTGTCTTTTTTTTCATCAGCATAGCTCAAGACAATCACTTTCCTCTTCTTAATTAACAAATTGCTTATCAGCAAAGCAAAAATAATTTTACTGAATTTCATTTCACAATTTCTTCCCCTAAGCTTCCAAGCTAAATACCTTGCTTTACAAAACTCTTTTTTGCACGATACCATAATGGTGCGTTATGGGATCTCAGATTTCTCTAAACAGCCTTAGGTGCTTAACACATATATTCTTTAAACAGAATAATTTTACTCCTCACAGTGGGAAGCAAGCACCATTCATAAAGTTCCTATTTCCTCAAGAGATTAGCACTGACTAAAGTTTCGCACAATTAAGCATTTTAATTTAATTGTACATATGAAATGTTGAAACAGGAACTTTTCCAGAAAGGGTCATGCTTTGAAATGAGGCAGGTGCTTCAGCAAGCAAATTTCTTTAAAACGGTTCATTTCCCCATCCCACCGAAAATTTATTATACAATGTACCATGTCTCAAAAGAAAGGGTTCAGTGAAAAGCTGGGATTCAGTGATAGATATAACATATGCACAGAGCCGGGAGTCATGTGGGAAAAACAGGCATTTACACTAGAACCCAGAATTTGAGATCCTGAGGTTTCTTCAGAGATGATAAAGAACCTGTGTTCTATAAGAAACTGAGTCATCTGTAATTTATGCTGTGTTTATTGGTACTAATTTCTCACGCTCATCTATCAGTTTCCAATCTTTCAGTAATCTGCATTCAATTTTTCAGTTCATATTCCTGCTGCCTGTTGAAAATTATCTCTTGTAAGTACTGCTTAATAGATCTATTAAGTACATTAAAGGTATTCATTGAAAATTCACCTGAAATTCTTCTAATTTTCCCAAGTTGCATTAAGTAATGTGTGAATGATGAAACAAACAGAAGTGTCTGTTTTCCTTGGTTTATCACTAAGTAGCACACTTACCTACCAAAATGACCTAAAATAAGTAGACCTTCCTCAGCATATGAACCAAGACATGTACACGCCCCATCTTGAATTGCAAGTTAATGATGATTAGGGCTGTGCATCTTATTATGCCTGTATTAAAACTTATTGTTAAACATGATATGTGGTGATGACTGAAACTTGTTAAGGCTTTAAGTTATTGTGAATCATATACAAGTTTTATCTAAACTAGTGGTTTGCAATACCCATTTACAAATATTTCTCATTTCCTCATTCCTTAGAAATGAAAACTGAAGATACCACTATTAATGCATTCAGCTTGAGGGAGTTTTGTGAATGGGTAAGAGTTTCATACGTTGAATCTCATATGAGGACTAAATAAATGGAGAAAGAGACTCTAGTCATCCTCTGTCTTGCTTTTCCACAGGAACCCACAAAGTACATACTAAAAATGTCTGAGCAAATCAAAGGACTTTGTTGGGAGAATATCCAGTATTAAATTTCTGAAGGTATTTTTCTTCCTTCTAGATATTTTATATTCATTACTGATGTCTTTCTGCAGTGAGTTCTTGCTCAGGTTCCTAGAGCTGATTCTCATACAAGCTAAGGTCTCTTCAAATGTTTGCAACTATTATAAATAATGTTTGTTCTGGTAGAGGAAGATTACCACAGACATCTATAAAAGCTGAAAAGTGACGAAGAAGGTAAGTGGGGAGTAACAGTTCACTATTTCAAAAGATGCTAGAACAAGGGGGTACCTCTGAGAAACATATCTGAAGAAAACCCAGGGAATGATGATTTCACGTACAGCATATGTAAATTGTGAAGTTCACTGCTGCAGCAGCAGGTCTTGAACTGAGGGGGTCCAAGATAGGAACAGATTCCAAAAGGGAGTGAATGACTTTGGAGGAGAGAGCCCATAGGGGCACTACACAAAGTTGCCTGGATGCATTCTCCAGCATACAAAGTGCCCAAATGGTTGTTGATTGCTGAAGCTGTGGTGGCACGGAAGGGGAAGGATCACTCCTTTTTCAACTGTCTCCTGACTATCTGCATTGAAAACTGGGTGTGAGGTTGGATGGACCGTAACACTGGTCTAATTCAGCTTCTATGGTAAATATTGGTGGCAGTCAGCCTTACCATTTAAAGACAACTATTTCAGGACCATATTCTTTAGGTGGCACATTCAGGTATTCTTTCAGTAATTTAATTTTAGTTCTCAGGAGTTTGAAAGTTCAAATGTATTTCATCTATATAAAACATATTCTGAAGCAATTTACTCTGTTTTGAAATCTGTCACTTCAATGTTCAATCTTGACAATATGAGAAGTTCTGTGCTGAGGTAATGCACACAGAAAAGAAGGCCACACACCTGCCCAGATGGATCTGACTTAATAAGCCTTATAGAGAGGGATTTAGCGCTGATACGGATGCCTAAATTTAGATGAATGCAATATAGATATCTGTATGAGATTGGTGTCTAAGCTTCCATGTGAGTAAATAGAAATTTAGTCAATAGGGAATGGAATTAAGAGAGGTAATTCATAGTTTCATAAGGTAAACACCATTTACTTAGCTGACCCTGGGTCCACTGACTGTAGTCTTTAGATCTCCAGTGACAATTGCAGAAGCTGAGACACCCAACTGACAAGTAGATAACTAAATCTGGATTAATTGAATGAGGAGTTAAACCCTATAGAGTTAGAAATAATTAATCTATGCTGGATGGATTTGATATGTTTAGAAGTGTCACGTCTCCCCCACACCTGACATAGCTCTTCCTTCTGTGAAAGGAATGATTGCTTCAGGAGAGCTTGGTTCTTTAAGATGTATACAGTTCATTGCATTTCCTTCGTAACATCAGCTAGGAGCTCGGGTTAAGATAGCCCTCCTTGGTACAGACAAGGATGGTACCTTGGCATTGGGAAGCCTGAGTAGATTACCAAGTGAGTTCTTGAGGTTGTAATTAAGTCTTTTTTTTTTTTTTTCTGACTTTTTAGAAGACTTTTTAAAGAGCAGATACTGCTTTTCTGAAAGGAGATACACTAAGGCTATGTCTACACAAACAGCTTGCAATTCCCAGGTGTATTGGAGTCATTGTCTGACAGTCTCTAAAACAGGTCTCTTAAAACTTGAGTCCTGGCATTAACATCTGGCTCTGAGTGAGCATGGGTACAGTACACAGGACTGGAGTGCTAGTTTGTGGAGCTATTTGAACAGAGAATGTGATCAGGACCCAAGGCTCAATCTGCAGTGCTTCCTCACTGTGCTGTGCTCATACAATGCTCAGCCTTTGAAGCTAAGCTTGTGTAAACAAACTAATCCACCAGAGCACCATAAGGTGCATCATCACATACATGAGAACTGAAAACAAACATGAGTACATCCACGAGGATACAGCCTAGCTTATTTTTATTACTAAACAAAAAAATAAACACAAAACAACACTGGCATGTGTTGCTCATTGAATACTATTAAAGGAGCAGTTGAGCTCATGTGCTCTACCCCAGCCCACAGGAGGGGTTTCTGAATGCCCCATTCATCTTTAGCAGCCAAAGAGCAACAGAGACCAGCTTTATGTAATTTGGCTGCACTACATTTATCTCTACCTGGCAACGACTTTGTCATGCTGGCTGCGTGCTACACGTTCTGTATCTCATCCCCAGCATTGCTCTCTCCACATTTAGAGCTGAGAACATAATGATGTCAGATCTTCTGCTCAAGATCTAGCTGAAGTGAGCTAATGTCACCTCATACCTTTCCCCTAAACCACACAGAATTATCTTGCCTATTGACTTAGGCTCTATTTCCTCATCTTTAATTCCCAGCACAATTTGTCTTTATTTTCCCATCTCCTGACAATTTGTTGTTGATGCTGATTTGACAAGCAGGAAGAGATTGGGGAAAATCTGAGGTATGGGGATGCAATAAGCCAGCTCACTGAACTTTAGACTTAAGTTAAAGTCTCCAAGGTCTTGGCAAAGTGCTCACATCACTAAGACACACCAATGCCCTGCAAATCTTGGTTGATATCTCCCACCAGACCTCTGTGCATCTCATCCCAGCTTCTTGTCTCTCATTCTCTCAATGCCCCACATGCTTGTCGATGCCCTCTTCACCCTCGCTTCATGCCTTGCCAATATATTGCCAATACCCTTCCCGCTACCTGCCTTTCCAAAAGCTTCCTCCTTTACTGGGCAGGAAGAAATGGCTCCATGTTATCTTTCCATGTTCATCTCATATTGTTGCAATTGTACCACACACTCAGAATAGCAAACTGTAACTCAGCTTCCACTGAATAGTGGCTGCCTGGGGCAGGTGTGCTTAAAGAAAAGATCTGTGCTTTCTATCTTTCTAAAAATAAATAATCAAAGAAAGGCAAAAGGCAAAAGCTCACCATGCCCCAAAGAAATGTCTGCATCTCCATGGGAGACTTCCAAATATCTATCCCAAGACAGAGTGGAAGGGGTAGAAAAATTGCAGATCAAAGGTTTTGAAAACACGAAGTTCTGTTTATATGATGCAGACCAGAGCTGTTTGCTCTTCTCAGAAGTAGTGATCAGGCCAGCACACTCCTGCCAATACAGCTTTACCATCAGCTTTTGAAAGCTAAATGCCACTGCTGATTGTTGCAAGCAGAGCTAGAGCAGATATTATTTCAATTGAAGCTTTCAAACCATGTAGCTCACTCTCATAAAGCATCTCGAGATACTTTGGTACAACTTTGGAAAGACATTCTGAGGCACATGCTCTATATTTGTGCCCCATGGCACTTGGCTTGAGGTTGTCAGACGAATCCCAGGGTGGCAGCAGGGAGCACAGGCCACCACTGCAGAGGGAACTGCTGGAGAACCTGAGGACACACATCAGCTGGGGACTCTGGTGGAGCCAAGTGGGAAGACAGTTACCCTGGAAAAAGGAAATGTCAGGCAGAAGCTTAGGTCATCACAGCTGGTTTTCTATAGCGTCAAATCAATCTCACTTAGTACTACCTGCACAGATCAGATTACATTTGTAAGACATAAAATAACACACCTAGCAAGGATTGTGAAATGACAAAGGAACTGGGTAATGATGATATTTACAACAGTTTTCAAGTAATGCAAACATCTGAATACATCTTTAAGGGCAAGGAGGATATTTTTAAATAAACGTGCTTCCTTCCTGCAAGTAATAGATTGCAATAGCAACTGGCAGAAGGATTCATCTGTTATTTTAGTTGTTTTCATGGTTTCATGGGGTTTAGCTTTAACAAAAATATTTTTAAAAAAGATTATATTCTATTGCAGGGAAATTGTCAGAGGATTTCTTTTATTTGATTCTATCCTATCATGCATTTATTTTCTCAAGTTTAGAATATTTTGAAATGTTTTCTTTCGCTGTTCAGATTTTCTGTGGCTGATCTCTCTTCCCCCTCCAGCATGGTTATTTTTTGTATACATAACTTAAATATAACCCCTCCAGAACTCTTGGAAGTTACAGTGAATAAGAATGTATTTTTTCCAGAGCAATATTCTAGCCATTCTTTTTTTTCAATAGAGCTAAAATTGTAAAAAAGTTAAGACAAATTTCTACTATTTTGATTTGGAATCAGCAAGGCTATTTAAAAAAAGAAAAAAGGTAAATGTAAAGCACTGTTCTTGAGCTCATGTGATTTACTATAAATCTCAGAAGATCCTAAAGGCACAAGAGCCGTTGCACTTTGTTAGCAGTTATTAGGGAAGGAAAACCAAGAGCACCTATACAGATTTAGTGTGTGCCCGCTTGGATTGCCTGCTGGATAGTACAGGCAGTCCTGGTCCTTCTCTTAAAGGACATACAATAGAGAACATTCAGGAAAAAAACACAGGAATGATCAAAACCATGGAGCAGTTTCCATATTTCAGCTCTTGAGCTTGGAAAAGTGATGTCTGAGAGGGGATATGGCACATGTCTATAAAACCACAAGTAGCATAAAGAAGGTGGCGAGGGACTGATCATTCCCCTTTTCTTCCAACGCAAGAATGAAAGGTTGACAAATACAGCTAACAGGTTCAAAATGAGTGAAACCATATGGCTCCTCATAAAGTATATAGTTAAGCTGTGGGGTTCCCTGCAGGAAGATGTTGCCCGTGGTGGTTACATGGGCATACAGGGAGCTCCTGTGCATAAACTATTGATGGCTGAGGGAGCACTCCAGGGAAGTGCATGCTTGTACTACTCTTACTCACTTTCACAGACTTCTCTTTCTGGTCACAATAAGAGGCAGCTTACTTTGGTCCTGCCCTGCATTGCTGTTCTTATTTTTTAATTGCTTCCTGGTAGAACTGTCCCTTTCTTTGCCCTAGTGACATCCCCAGACTCAGCTAGGCATAGGGCTGTTATTGCAGATATGTCTGTTTGTAAAGAGGTGCTGATGTCAATGATTTACTGAAATACACATAGCAAATCTAATCAGCGAACTGCTTTGGCATTAAGAACAGGAAAAGATCATAACAGTGTCAAGAATGAGGGAGTAATTCAGTTATTTTAGGGTCTTACAACAACTGGCACTACAACAGTGTAGCCTGTGAAACTCTCGTTTTTAAAAGAAAAACTGTTTTTCCATGTGAGGTTAGAGCCATCACAATATAGGTGATGGACTGCTGTCATCTTTAATCCATCCTGGCAGAAACATGTGCTTGACCAGTGTTAGCAGTAAAGGAGGCTGAAACTCACTCCTCGTCCAAATCACAAAGGTGCAGACTTCCCCTCGGAGACATACTTCCCACAGGGAGACTATAAATAGCCCTTTGGAAAAATATTTTGCTGTATTTAGCATTTTATTAAAAGCATTGTGTAAAATGAATTCTTCATTACTCTGTGCTGTTCATCTGCATGTAATACCAGTGGTAATTGATTTTCTTATGGTGCACGCACTGCTAATGTAAAACCTCTGCAGAAGACTTAAAGGTGAAATCTATTTTCCTTGCAGAAAGCCTATATAATCTGGTTTTATACAGGAGAAGTATATCTTAAAGGAATTGGAGGGGACTGCAGTTCCAGCATCCTAGTGACTGCTCCAACCTGTAGCTAAGAAGTAGGTACCAGCCTAGCCTCTCCTTTCCCTCTGCAGAGGTGGTGGTATCAGCCAGGCCAGGCGATAGCTTAAACAACTTTCATCCAGTATTAAATTGCTCACACAATTTTGCACGGGCAGCTCCATTAGATTCATATTCTTCCACTTAGCCTGTGTGTTTGCATACATACACACCGCTGCAATTTTGCCTCTGTGCCCTGTAAATCCTCTGGCTGCCTGCCTCCAGTGGTGTGCAGAGGGAGGACAGCAGCTGCCACACTGGGCTCACATCTGTGAGATCAATGTCAGGATCAGGCCCTGCAGTCTGAAACAACTTGCCTTCTTTTCTGCAAACGCAGATGAGGACAAATATTGCCTACAGTATCTGCTGATGCTAGAACATGGCAATTACTTCTGAAATCTAACCTAATTACAGTTGCTGAAGAATTTTTCTCCATCCTCCCTGGCTCATTTACAGTTCTCCCACATTCTCCTTTATGTCTCCTTTCCTTGAGTCAATATTTACCTTTTTTAACACTTTCTCTTCCTCTGCTTCCTTCCCCCCTGCAATGCTCTGTGCAAGCAGAATAGCACAGCCTCTGTGACCAGCCACATCTGCGTGCAGCCTGCCCTGATGGCAGAGACCAAAGACACCTTTCAAGTTTTTACAGCCAAAGCTCTGACTTTGCAAAAGCAACAGAACACCTCACCTGATTTTGCATCAGTAAAATTATTTTTGAGGGGTTTGTTTGTATTTTCAATGCTCTCCTGGGGTGCTCACAATGAAATCAGAACCATGTTTGCATGAATATCAGGGAGAGGAGCTGACAGCCGCAAAAAAGGAATAGCAGTCTGTGAAGCAGACCATTTTCACTGACAACATGGGAAATAATCTAGCTCAAAGGAAAATTGTTTCCTGAACCTTTTTTTTCTTTTAACTGTATGATGATGCTCAAACTAAGAGTTTAAAACAGCAAAGCAAACTGTTTTAAAATGCATGATTTAACTCAGTTGGGGTTTTTTATTGTTACCAGGAATGTAGCATCTATTTGGACAGGGATGAGCATATTGCGGAACACTCCCAGCGCCTCATTGACATCTAATGCCTACTGAATGCTGCAGTTCAGGCATCACCAGTCAAAACATTTAAAAAGACAACAAAAAGATGAACTTGATTTGGATATATTTTTATTTTTTTTAAGTCACTATCAATGTCTTTTTAAAACATGACAATAAAATACCTGGCCAGACGCAGTAAGAGGAAATTCTGTGTCCTGGATTTGTGTCCCTGCCTATGACACGGGATTGGAACTAGGTGATCTTTAAGATCCCTTACAACCCAAATCATTCTGTGATTCAGATTCTGTGTTTAGTTCAGGAGGTCAGAACCAATGGGCCCAAGAATCTCCCTTCATATGTAACAACTGTATAAGGGAAGATAATGAGAAAGACCTGAGCATGTATGCTACAAACACCATGTAACAAAATCTTCTGAGATGGTATTTTAAAGGCCAGCAGCTAAACTCAAACTTACACATTGTCTTGATATTGATAGTTGTCTGCTGCTTTTACATGAGAGTTGTACATGTGAAGGCAGATCCATACACCTCTGAGTTTGAAGATTTTTTTTTGATCTGTTATTTACTTACATTTCATATTTAAATTTCCCATTTTTTTACCAAAATGTGTCATTAGTAACAATAACATACTGAGCTTAACATAGGTGCAAGAGTAGAGTGCTGCACAGAATCAAAGCAAGCTGAGAAGAATTTGAAAGAGTGAGAGCATGGAGGTAAGTAGTGAAACTCTGAGGCTGTGAGCAAAAACAATACTCAGAAAAAAAGAGGGAAGGGAGCAATTAGCAAAGAATTTGGAAAACTGTGTACTCCTGAAAGTAAGGATGTATTCCAGGTTTAACCCAGCTCCTGATGAAGTCAGCGGAGAGGAGAATCAGGCTTCCTGTTGTAAGGAAAGAGGCAATGGTTTACTACACCATCCAACTGCTCATCCAGGGCTTCTGGTAGAGGTAGGAGATCTTTGAGAAACCTGCCAAGAATTAAAATTTTTGTACAGATCCATGGGGATTGTGTCTTGCCAAAAAGCTGCTACCACAGTCCAACATTAATGCAGCTATTTTTCTTAGTCAAGGTAACGCTGAAGATGCGTTTGTGTTCAGACTTCTCCCGGCTGTTCTTAATTCAGCTGTGGCACTACAACCATTTAATATCTTCTGTTTCACTAGGACTTCCAGAGAGAAACAGCAGCTCCTTTACTCCTGGATTTGATTTTGAACTTCATTTTCTTGAACAGCTGTCAAAACTGACCAAGCTCCATCAGCCTGATTTCAGACCAGAGCTTTTCTCCCAGGTACAGCCACATAGTAATTCATTATTTGTATTAACCAGCACAGTCCCACTGAAACCGGGCTTTGCCATGAGATGTATCCCCATCCTGCGGCAAATGAATGAAAGGTCTTGTATGGGCCAAGAGGTGCACTGGCACAATGACTGCTGTCAAGCAGAGGATAAGTGGATTGGCTCTTTCCCATATGAGAACAAATTATTTCCACAGCTTCTAGTTTTGGCTCACCAGGCTGACACACACACACTACACCCCAAGGTAATAAAGTGCATGCATACAGTTCATGCTGCACAACTGCTTTGCTTCTCTGGAAGACTATAAGTGTTCAGCCACAAGATATTCAGGCAGAAATCTTTAGGGCTTTCTGGGGACCTGGCAGCAATTTCAGCCCTTCCAGACATAAAGTCTATTAAATGTTTAGCCACTAATTTTTCAATCCATGCCTTCTTCCACTTCAAGAAAACCTGAAAATCCATGAAAACCCTGGCAATGGATGAAACTTCAAAATAGATCAGGTAGCTCTTCAAAATAGAACAGATTAAGGTATGTTCAAATCAGCAAATTTGGCTCTTCTCTTGTAATAACCATGCAGAAAAACACTGAACTTAGTTTTCTAGATGAAGAGATCCTAAAATCCCACCAGATATCCTACTCTAGCACTTGGGGCAGCAGCAGTAGGATGCATCTAAAGTCCGTTTCACTGTGGCATGGCTGGCGTGACTCCTTTGACTAACAGGAGCCACAGAATTATTTGCCATATTCTTGTCCCTGTTGATCTCTCTTTCAGCACGGAAAATAGGAAGACAAGCAGCCCAAGGTCTTCTCTGACCCTTAATTAACACTAATCAAATTAATCCTTGTCTATATCCTTCTTATGTATTTGAAAACAATATAATAGTTTCATCTTCAGTGCAATTTGGTCAGCTCTCTGAGGGTCCTTTATTCTTATCCATCACATCCTTTTTTCCCACAGTGCCATCCCTGACTATTTCAACACTGTGCCATTTATGTTGATTAGAGGATGATTATTTGGCAGAACCTTGTTCACTTCTAGACAAATACTAAACCAAACGCAGGCTTCACATTTAAATTAAGGGCTGCAAATTGCATCTTATTTCTCCTCAACATGTGCTTGAGTCTGTTAACAGATAAAGGAATCAATATTGCACAGATAATGCCTATGCTTCCAGGTCCTGGTGGCCAGGCTCTGGCTCTGGAGCTCAGCAATGTCCCAGGTAGCTCCTTTGCTGAGGGTTGCATCATGCGGCAGTGGCAGTACTGCATAATCCAAATCCCTGGCAGCAAGAGCAAGCAAGGCAGCAGAGTTAAACCCAGGATGTCCGGGCTAAACTCGCACCCAACCGCTCATCTCTCCCACGGGCTTGCCACAATGGAGCAGTGGGGTCCCAAGGGAGTTGCTGTCCTCTCCTGCTCTTCCCCTTGGCCCTCCACACTGGGAGACACCTAGCTTGTGGTTGGTGGCCCATTGAAAACCCTGCTGCGTCATTTCTGGGCTGTGAAGGTTGGCCAGCCTATTCTAGTCAAAACAAAAGGGATTGCAGCTTTGGATCACAGGCTCCTGGTGTCTGAAAAGTTGCCTACTGATATGTCATGTTTATATTTGAAAAGTGGCTTACAGATATTTCATGATTATAAAACAATTTAATTCTTTCAAAGTGAATGCTGGGTTCCTTCCCTGAAGTTCTTCCATGTGGCATCTAGTGCAACTCTTTGGCTAACTTCCAATTCAAATGCAGTATTGACAGTATTTGGTTATTTTCCATGTATTACCAGCCCAAAAGAAGGGCTGCATGTTTCGAGTGGCGGGTATTTCACAACGAGACTCAGGTATATGCTAGGAACAGCCTGCCTCAGCCTCTGCCAATCTGCTGTTTGTTGCCCTAATTAAAGTTTACACTGGTAACCTAGGGAATGAATGAAGAAACAAACCTTAACCAGCCTCATTTCTTCACTTGTGCGATGGAGTCCTTTGGAATTCACAGGGAAAATGTTAAACATGGTAGAGAGTTAATTTTGTACATGCACCCCTTCGTCTCTCCGAATGCCTTTCTTGACATGGTATTTTCATCAAGGTACTTGGTCTCCCAGCTTTTGAAAGGGTCGGGCTGTTTTGGGTGCAGGGTTTTGGTAGGTTTTCAAAAAGACTGGAATATCAAATCATGTGGTGTATATAATCATGGGAAGTTCCTTTTCTCTAGCCTTACAAGGCTTGAAGACTTTATGTTATACTTCATTGTGCAACACAAGAAAAATACCTCATGAACAGAAATGTCTTTTATTCCACTCCCCATGTATCTGATGCTTTATTCCCTCAGGCACTACTTGTTTGCCAAAGGATTGTTTAACCACTGTTTGACAATTTCCAAATGCGAAAAAATGCTGGGTTTCATCCAAAGGAAGGGAGGAGCTTTTCAAAGTTTTGTATTTAATCTTGGTTAAAAGTAAACAACTTTACCCTTTCAACATTAGTCATGCCTGTTGTATAAAGTGCAGTGTGAAAGTGCTCAGCAAAGGAGCGCAACGTTTTTCCATACTTTGTAATTATTAACATTTGCATTTGGGATTGGATAACTGGCACGATGTGGTGTACAACAGGGGTAACTGGGAGAGCTGGGGGGTGGTGGGAGTAGGAGAAGTGGTGCGGCTCCTTGCTGGAGCCAGGTAGCTGGAGCTATCTTCAGCCCACAAACACACACCCGGGGTGGGCAGAGAGGTCTCTGCTGGCTGGAATTTTGCAAGGATTAATATGTCTTTAAAAAGGAGGTGGAATGCATGGGGGGGAATGAGGAAAGAGCCCACAGCTCACCACGTAAACTGCTGGCCCAGTGTAGCCAGGCCCTTCTCATGGGGACAGAGCTTGCACTGGCTACAGGGGCTTTTCCCTCCCCAGCAAACCCCCTTCTGAACAAAAACTGCAAGTCTCCTGAAAAACAAATACCGTATCCTATAGGAAGACCCCTTCTGCGGGTGAAGGCCAGAACCCTGCCTGTTGCAGGTGTTTCTACGGCACAGCAAGGAGGACAGGGCAGGCTGGCCGGGTGGACACAGCAAGCCCCGGGTGCTGGGTCCGTGAGATGTCAGCAGTGGGCAGGGTTGACAGCCGGCGGGGCTGGACCCGGCGAGCAGGAGGCTCAGACAGAGCGGGACTTGGAAGGGCAGGGATACCAAGCCGTGCACCCGCTCCCCAGGCATCTCTGCCCTTCCTGGGAAGAGGGGCAACCCCGGAGCCCGCTCCCTGCCGCCCTCAGAAGTCGGCAGGAATGCCCAACGAGGCGAAAGCAAGGCTCCGAATCAGCAGCTCCTCCAGGCTCCAGCACACTTCTTATCTCTCACTGGCCACTTTGCAGGAGGAGTATTAGGAGGGGGAAAAAAAAAAAAAAAAAGGAAAATAATGCAAAGTGAGGAATAAAAAGAATGACCTACTTTGCAACAGGAAAGAAAAAAAAAAAAAAAA
>JBCJKH010046486.1:0-17496 GCA_039877255.1 Loriculus beryllinus | reverse complement strand
TCATGGAACTAGGTGTAGAAAAGATTTTAGGTCTGATATTTTATTACGTTACTGTGGTTTAAATAAAGTTGTCACATCTGCCTGTGGAAATGGGCTTTTCTGCCTGCCCAGGGACCCACAGGAACCTGTGGAGTCCAGACAGATGCAGAGCACATAGCAAGGACATAGTGTTCAGTGTCCTCAGAGTGAGCAAGCTACTAATAGGAGCACGAGAAAAACTGTTGTACAATATACTGGATAGCACACACAGCTCACTGAGCCTGCTTGAGACTCCCCACTAAATGTTCCAGTTACCTTAAATGTTCCATTGGTGGAATGAGACTCCCAATAGCTCTAGGCTCTGTTGTTTTCCACTAGTATTTCCATAGCTCATACACCCATGATCCTGACCTTTCTATGGTCCTGTTTATTCATTCAGCTTATTCATTCTGAAGGTCTATTCTTTCATGGTCTTCCATTCTTTTTTATTGGGGATGCCAAAAAGCAGCTCATTAGCATACTCCTTTTTGTGCCAAGGTCATTCCTGAAAACATTACTGTGAGATTTCCCATTGGGACAGACCTTGAGAAACTCCTCTAGCAAATACCTGCTGCCAAAGCGTTCATCTTTGCTGCCAAAGCATTCATCCTTACTGCATCTCCCTCCCCATGAACCAGTTCCTCGCAGACTATGCAGTCCTAAATCAGCACCATTTTAGTCTATTTCCCTAATATATCTCCCTGCAACAGCATTTCATACATGCACAGTGCAGTGGTACTTTGTCTCATTTGCCAAGGACAGGCTGTATTAATGCAACATGATCCACCCTTACTTTGTACTTTACCCTGTCCCAGCCTTTGCAGTTTTCCTCTGTCTATATCCGTGTGACGTTCTGATTCAGGGGACAGGACACCCCTCTACGCTGAGGTATCTCAGGTGCATGCTCCCTCCCTGCACTGGGCCTTCTTGCAGCTGCAGTCTACCAGCAAAAGCAGAGATGTTCCCCTGCAAAGGCAGTCTCTGCTGCAAATGCATCTTCCCAGATGAGAAAGCAGGACTGCAGGAGCTCGCTGTTAAAGCCTGTGCTGCAGTGGTTTGCCTATGAAACTCTTTCAGACATCACAAACAAAAAGAGACTGGATACGGTGCCATTTTCATAGTCTCCTTTTGAGTCCAGCCACATGCTGAGCCCATTATTCCTTGCTCTGTCCTCACTCATTAACAGTGATACTCCATCCCTGACCTCTTTACTATTTCCTGTTGTGTACGTGTAGCCATCACATCTCCACTCAGGCACTAATAAAGCTCAGTCTGCTCTGATCAGTTCTGGCTTCCTTGGCTCTTTCATACAGGTTTAATTTTCAGACAATTTTGTGGGCCTGCTGCAAGCTGAAGTCCTTCCAATTTTGTCTACTTGAGATAACTGTTCTTTATTGAGGTGGATCTTTATTGTGCTTTGGTCACACTACACTCCATTCTCTCATTAAAACAGACAATTTGGCAGCCTGGGTGAGGCACTGGAATGGGTTGCCCAAGGAAGCCGTGAGTGCTCCATCCCTGGCAGTGTTCAAGGCCACACTGGACACAGCCTCGGGTGACATGGTTTAGTGTGGGGTGCCCCTGCCCCTGGCAGGGGGGTTGGAACTAAATGATCTTAAGGCCCCCTCCAGCCCTATTCTATTCTATTCTATTCTAGTCTAGTCTATTCTAGTCTAGTTTCTGAAAGATAGAGCAACTATCAAAAAAGCACTTAAATGTGCTGAGATCTTTCATTTAAGATTTTATGCATTTGCACTATCTCAACAGTTGGATCACAAACAAAATTCAAAGGAATGCAATCCTGATGTAATAAATTAGCTGCCTCCAGAAAACTAAAAGTATCAAGCTGTCACACAAGGGATTTCAATCCATAACTCTAATATAACCTCTGCAGTTCTTTCAACAGCTTTAGTCTTCACAAATGAAGAGTTTGACCTGATAATTCATAACAGAAAGAGACTTTCCTCTACATTCATTGATCACTGCAGGATACTATAGCTTACAATAAAGCTTGCAACCCAGTAAGAATTTTCACTTTCCTCCCAGCTTTTATATGTGTGCATTCAGACATGAGTCATGCAAGTGTTAAGTTCTGTATACCACGGATTCCAAACGAAAAATGTTTCCATAGATATGTGAAAGGAGACTCCCAAGTAGATGGAAAATTTCCTTCTGATACAGCAATAACATGATTTTAGGGGTGCTGAAATGCGATATCCCTTTCAAAGTGTTGATGCATCCTCAAGATACATGCAGCTCCTGGAGTCCAGTATGTGATTGGAATTGATGAGGTTGGAAGGGCCCTCAGCTCCTTGCAGCTAGGTCTCCTCCAGACACCATCTCATCCAACCTCACCTTTCAGAGCAGGTTGCTGTCCAGCCAGGTTTTGAGTATCTCCACTGATGGAGACTCCACAGGCTCTCTGGACAACCTATGCCAGCATTTGACCACCATCACAAGTGTTTCCTGTGTTCACATGGAATTTCACGTGCTTTAACTTGTGCCCAGTGCCTCTTGCACCATCAGTGAGCACTCTGGAGAAAGGTCTGTCTCCCTCCCTCTTTCTTACTCCCCATGCTGCCTTCCTCCCTGGGAGGTATTTATACACATGGAAATCCAGTGGAAACAGTAACAATTTTACTCCCCAAATTAAGGATCAGGCAACTGTTTCCTCCCCTGTGATGGCTTCAGTGTGTGAAATGCTCATAGAGCTTTCACAGTGACACTTTCATAAACCCTTTGGTCTGGAAGCCTAGGGAAGATTCGCCTTCTCCGAGTTTCTGAAGGCGTGTGGCTTGACATAGTGGTGGTGCACAATATCAGTCTCAAATATTTCTTTGGGAACACCTAAAAAGGACATTTCTGAAAATGAATTTGACTCTGTCTTCTAACCTGTGCTTATTTTTAGGAAGGTGTAGGCGAGACAATAATAAAGATAGCAGTATCTTGAAAGAAATGATGAAGCATGACATTTATTTTCACCCTTCTTCAAAACCCCTTTCTATTGATCTAACTTGTACAATTTATAACTGCTGATGTATAAAGATAAGCAAAGGGACTGGGCATGCTTAGAAGAAGTGAACTGCTGAAAATCCCTTAAATGCCACAGAACGGAAAGGTAGTTTTAATCACTGAAGTGATCTAAGAAAATGATAGATATATCTGCTAGACTCTTTCCAAATATCCCGTACTAATACTACTTGTCGATCAGCTACTAGCCAGAGATAGAGTACAAGACAGAAGTCTGCAAGCAAAGAAGTTAGAAATTTCTGTATGACATTATTCAGTGCAGCTGCCTCAGAGTAATGAAGACTAAGTCGATATCATAAGATACAAGTGCTTTACAGAGGTGAAAGGTTGGTTAAGTAGTTTGGATATTTGACTAAAAGGGACAACACTGTCTCTTTCGGTTGGAGGGAAGAGCAGGATTTAAGACAGATGTATTATATACTTCCAGCTTGAACTTTACTTTATTTTACATGTATTTTGTGATGATGAGATTTGTGTCTGCAACTCTTAATTTTAAATATTTGACAAACCTTCAGTGACAAGAAGAAGTTCCTTCATCTAGAACAGCTATAATTCTAGCATGGACCTATATTATGGCCATGCTTGTTGCCAGGGCAAACCATCCATATGACTTCTGTTCACTCCCCAAGAAAAATTCAGATTAGTCTAGGCTTGCTCTAACAACACTACTAACATCTTGCTATCTCTTCCCAGCACTATGCTCCATGTTATTTTTGGTTGGCGCAAGGCAAGTTCCCCACAAACACCTTTCCTTGTATATTTTCATGAGAATGTTGTTAATTTATTCATGGCACTATCATTCCAGGCATTCCATGGTGTAACAGTTTATACTGATATATGCAACAGCATGGGAAAACTGCAAGATCACAAAGAATAAAGATAACCTAAATAAAGAGAAATGGTGCTGAAGAATCATAACAAATCTCTTTCTGAGGCTGATCAGTATCTCCGTAGATAAATTGAATAGACTTATCCAGGTGGGTTATAGAAGTCAGGCTAAGGATGGCTTTCAGCAATGTCTACAGCATGATTCATTTTTGCTGTAGCAACAACTGAGACAGACTTTCATTCCTCAATATTTGCTGGATGAAGAACAACAACAAAACCCCCTAATCACTTCACCTGAGCAGCCTCCTGCTGCAGAACAGTAATAGCCTCATTCCTCCAGTCCAGAGGCCTTCCAGCCAGGGCAGCCTCATCTGTTGAGGAAGGGGATATACAGGGCTAGTTTAGGACAAAATGAAGGCTTTGTCAAACCATCAGTTCCACAGTCTGCACTGTCTGTGAGAGGCTTTCCAACAGCCTCATGCTATGTATGTAGCACATATATGCAGCCTACTGTCTGTGTCTCTTGCTGTGGAAAAGAGCAGAAGAAACACTGGCATGTGATACATATAATTCACATCACTTAACACATTCCCAAATAGCACACGGTTATTATAAGAAGCTGCAGCATATGAACACGTCTAGAGCAGAACAAGAGCACATGCAATGGATTCAGTGGTGTATTCAGTATAAATGTATTTAGAGATCCCCTTCTGGATGGTGTGAGTTACCACATTGACAATACCACCACTATTGCTTTTGAAATCTGGGGGGTCTTAATAGGATTTTGAGAGGAGCCTGTCTGGTTTTCCACCACTCACCAAATATACAGGTCAGATTAGCAGAATTTCCAGAAAACTAAATTGTAATAAAACCAATTTCCATGGAAAATGCTGCTGCATTTTTCAGTCAGGTTCACTAACTCTTACTGTGATTGTTTTCCAGAAACAAAGACAGATTGCTCCTTCCTCCCTTTAGCCATTTACAGCCAAATTTTGACAAGCTTGGAAACCTTTGACCCCGTGCCTACATCTTTCTTTTCATCTTTTAAAGTGCATTTCCCTGCACTGTCTTAAAATGGGATTCATCAATCCCCTTTAGTGCTTTCTCCCATTTCCCTCTTCTCTCTCTAAAGCATTATAGAGATTAAGTCATGTTTCGTTATGAAAGCTATTTTTTTCTTTTCTCGATTTCCTGGCATTAAAAAAAAAAAAGATAAAAATTTAAACATTTCACTGTCTTTTCAAAAAGTTTTTGGCTGAGGAGGATCCTCTGCATTCCTGATATCATCTCTAGTATTCTGTTTTTAGTTTTCCCTCCCTATTCCATGTGAAGAAGGTGCACTTTTCCAAAGTTCAGGGTCATTGCTTGTTGATTGTTCAGATTTCTGAGAACATAACAAGCAAATTTGTAGTTAATGGGATCATGCTAACAATAGTGTCCTAAAACAAACAGCGTGGTTGGTTGATGTTTGAACAGCAATCAAGTTCACTGAAGCACAAATATTTCTTTGCATATGCTTTCAGACACTCGTTGAAACCACTCGGAGTAAAATGCAAGAGCCACTGGAGAGTGCAGCAATCTGTGGCACAGTATGGTGGAGAATTCTAGCCAATATATGAAGCAGAACTGAGCAAAGAATATTATCTACATAAAGTTTGCATAACACCTACAGGAAAAAAAAATAAAGAGAAAAAAGATGAAAATACTGCTGAATTTTAATTTAATTAATATAAAATAAATCAATAAATACTACATCTTAAATAAAGCTCTATTAAAAAAAATTATGGGCAGCAGAAGCAGATTTAATTAGACTTGTATTTTGTGTCTACATAGCACAGAGTTTTGTTTGGAGAGCTCTTCATCAAACGCCAGTGCTCATACAAACTAGCAATGAACCAAGGCTTCTGCTTTTTAAGTTATAGGTGAAAGAAGTAAAGGGAATGGTAAGGCAATTTTTCAGCAAGAAGGAAACCTTGTCCCCAAATAAAGCCACAATGAGTGGGAGGGGTTTGAAGACATGCAGATAGATTCTTTTGTCACTCTGTTAATCCGCTGTTAGCTTTAGCACTTGGAAGAGATGAATTGTGACAGAAATAAATAATGCACAGTATAGGCACCCATGCAGCCCCAGAACATGCTCACCCATACTGTAACTCACTGATTGGTGAGCCAGTGCTAATGACTGCAGAAAGCAAGCATTCAGAAGTGCAAACCAAAGATCTTATTGCTTAATAGGGTTGGATCTCCCAGAATACACTTCCATTTCACCTCTGCTTACTGAGAAGCTGCTAGAGAATTATCCTGCTCAAACTCCATCAGTCAGAGAGCACATCTCACCCCAGTGTGGAGAACATGCAACTCCACTTTGGTTAAAACATCTACATCAGAATAGCAGCAGGTTTAGTTTCTTCTTATGACATTAGCAATTCTACAGTGATTACTCCTGCAGCAACCAAACATTTCCTCTCTTTTCCCTTATTTTTCAAGCCTGTCAGCTCTGGTGGTCTTTGACATCACATAATAAATTTACACTACTCACTCCTGCCCTAGAGAAAGCTAGTCTCAGTTGTGGTTTTATTTCTACACCGAGAACACACATTCCTATTTTTTTGACGACTTGTATTGCGCTGGGCTGATTCCTACCCAGCAATCCCATAGCAGCAGAAACACCTGTACTGTTTTAAGTACCTGGGCTAAGCCAGCACAGTAGCTTGATATCTTTATGCAGTCTTTTTTAATACTTTGACTTCAGCCTTCAATCCATGAGAGCATAAATTCCATGTGGAGGTAGATGGTGATACCGTGGTAGTCTGAGACTGTCACAGTTTTAGTAGCCATGAGATGAAAACGGTTATGCTTCATGGGGTTGAGACCTTCCCTCCAGCCAAAGGCAGACCACAGCTTAGCTCTTGCCCTTTTCAGCTTGCTCTGCACATCTCTCTCTCCTTTTGCATAACAAGTAACAGGTAAGGGGACAAAACCTCATTGTCTACCAGGGTGAGTTTGTCACTGCTTTATGACATGGAAGAGGTTTGGTTCTTCTGTTGGCATAAGACAAAGTGTTATTGCTTCATAAGCATCTATTTTATTTGCTTATTCTTATTAGTAGTAGTATTATTACTCATACTTCAGTTTTTCCAGAATTACTCTTCTTGCTCTCTGCAAGGAAAATGTCATGAGTTTGTCATTCCCCTGGCTTTGCCAGACCTGCCGTGAGGGAAGCTCCATACCAGGGTAGGAATGATCCTCTTTGCATGCACATGTCCTGTTTTCAGAGTGGCAGCAGTGGCAGAGCAAAGTGCGGGCATCCATGGAGTGGTAGGACCATCTCTCCATGGACACATCCCAGTGATACAGCTGGGATTTCAGTGGGCAAAGCAACTAGCTGAGGAGTACATGGGATCATGAAGACATAGCTTGTCATGAGAACCTGAGTTTGTACAGATTTTATAGACTTCAGGAGAAAAGGTGGCTAAAGTCCCAGCGCAGGCAGAGACACGCAGGGTCAACCAGAAGGAGCAGGTTGTGACTGCCGTCACAACAGCCAGGCACAGAGTATTTCTATGTACCAGCCCAGTCAGGCCTTGCATAGATGGTTCTGCTACAGTATTTCTTTAGGCTGTAATTTAGGAGATTGGCATCAGGTACCAATTGTCATCCATCTTCAGGATCTCTGAATTCACTGCCTTTTTGCCAGTCTCATATCACAGACAATATTTGCAAAAGCTTGGTATTTTCAAAAGTTGACTTGCAGCACAACTTGAGTATTGGCTTCAACACCAATATTTATAGTACACAACTATATGCTTGTCCACAGTTATCAGTATTTAGCCAATTCAGTTCACTGTCAACAGCTTTGATTCCTCCTAGCTGGCAATTACAGCAATGTGATAGAATCCTGGGTGCACGTTAGTGTACTGATTAGCAGTCAGACTCTCTTTGGTCTCATCCCGATCAAGCTTATCCTGTTTACAGTGACTAACACACTAAAACTACTTAGTAATTGCAGCTGTGGAGACTGAAGCAGCTCTGTTAGAGCTTGGTATGCTATCTGCATCTCATGCAGTGTCACCACAGACCACATTCAAAGTTTGCTGAGGCAACCCCTAAGGAAATCTCCCAGTCAGCCATCTACGATCAGAAAAACAGCTAGAGATACATATGTACATAGGAAAATCTGGGTAGAGCTCTTTATCTGCACACACAACCCAGAAACAAATGTGGCAGAATGCAGTACAACTTGCAAATTGGAGAGAAGTCAACTAGATAACATATATCCATAATGATATGGAAATAGGGACCCTCACAGAGAAGTTTAGTGCCGCACAGAACCAGATGCACATTGACAGAAGGTCTTGCTGCTCATTCTCACTAAAGAGGACAAAAATAAAGACTAGAGGAATCATAAGAAAAAAAAAAAAAAGAAATGTGCTGTAAGTACAAAATTTCCACAGCACAATCCAAAGTAATGTAATACAAAAATGTCTTACAGCTCATGAAAATAAAAGCCAGCATTAGCTGCATGTTCTCATGGTTTCTTACCCTGAAAGGCACAATACATCATGAAAAGCAAACGGGCTGACTGCAGCAGAGTTAGGCAAAGAAATACTCTTTGAAGAGTGGGCCTTGGGGGTGGGAAAGAGGGGGAACAAAATAGAACCATGGCTGTCTCCCTGGACTGCGTAGCATGCGACACCATCTGATGAGTTGAGCTAGGATGCAATATGGCATCAACAAGGATCTGTGAGGATATTTTCAGAGGACGCTGGCCTGCAAAGTGAGCGTCTGGGAATTCCAGAATAGCAGACTCCCACCAGCCTTAGTGCTGGCATTTGCTTTAGTTCACACTTTATTTCACAACGACCTACGGACCATCCTCTCCAAACAACTCATATATGCTGAGCACATCTGCCTGAAACCGGGACCCCAAGCCTCTCTATAGGGAGAGTCTTAATAGTAACTTGACTAACATGCATCTTTACTGGAAAAAAACCAGGACTGAAGCCAAGTATGAGGAATTTGTCAATATGCTCCCATTCATATCACACACACAACTGATCTGAGCTTTCCGTCTTTATGAAAGGCATTGATCAGTCACACCAACCAAAGCAATTATACTTCAGAGTCACACTGCTCCCTGTATCAGTTTACCAGGCTAATCCAGAAGACATAAGGGCAATCTTTTAAATTGAACTAGTGAGATTCAAGAATGGGAAGGGTCTAATAGGTAAACATGAGCTTATTTGCAGCTTGGTTTTTAATCTCTTGGAGACATACTGTTTAATACACTATAAGCTTGACCACATGCTGAAGTGCATTCTCCTTACCTTGGAGAAGAGCCGCAGCTTGCTGACCAGGAGAAGAGCAGACTTCCATTGTCAGGGGTTTTAACACATCACCACCAAACCAGACAAACCCTTACCTGTATTGCTATGACCATCAACTCATCGTCATAGGTAAAACCTTGGACATGCCCCAGAGCAGAGCTGCTGATATCAAGAGAGATCCTGTATGCTGTATGGATTGACTTATCTTCATACTCTAGACTCCCTACAGCTTTTCTAAAGGTAAACACCACTAAATGAAAAGTCCTTGGCAAGATCAGTCATTCAGTTATTAACTTGTGCTTCTATGATTATCTTACTTATTTGTTATGGGTGGTATTTAGTTCTCATCTTTCCCACACCATCTTATCAAGAACTGCAAAACTCCACCCACCCTCTTAATTCCTCCAGAGGAAAGGTACAGATTCCTTCCCTCTTCCCTGCCATTATTTCCTGCAGATGCTCCCAGTCTCTCTGGAGCAGGTAATTAAGGAGGTAATTGTGTGGAGCAGAACTCTTGCAGTTAGCAAAAGTTGGTAGGAAAGGCTGAATTCTTTTTATGAAACAGAAAATCCTATAGCTTAGTTTTGATTGTTTCTGCTTATCTTAAGTCCAACACTGTTACCTGATGAGAAAATAGCTTCTCTTCCCCCTGCCTAGCTTGATTTGGAGTGATGGCAGATTGGGGAAGCAATCAATCCTTCTTTCAGAGTAATTGCCACTAAGCCCCAGCTGGCCCTGCTCCGTTTAATTCAAAGGGTCCTAGGGAAAATATAAACTAGGCAGCAGTGACAGAGGCAGGATATTTTCTATCAGTGTTTGCAAAAATCTGCAGCAACAGCTTAACACTCATTCAAGGGAAAAGCGGCAGCAAGAAAGAGTTGGAGTAGGGGGAGGAGGGAGCCCAGGGGGCTGAGATTAACACACCCAACAGCAAGCCACTGTTTTCTATTAGAGTGATAATCTTCCCCATCTTCTTCTGAATAATTTTTACAGGTCTACCTGAAAAATGATGCAAGCGGCACGAGATGAAGCAGAATATGTTCCTGTTATCCCTGGATAGAGCTGTTTACCTGTGCTGCAATCTCCCTATTGCACCTGCAGGACTTGTGGCAGAAGTGGATTTCCGCAGCAGGGTTTCCAAGCTTAGAACTGTTTGCATGTGTTTGTCCTGAGGACTGAAGACAGGCTGCTCGAGTTGTCTTCGCTATCTGACTAACATCACTTTTTGGGTTTGTTTGTTGTTTTGTTTGTTTGGGTATTTTAACTGTGATGTAGGACGTCTCCAGGGAAAGACTTCTTTGTATTTCAGAGAGTATAAATAAAATTAACTCATCCAAACTCAGCTTTCTTTTCTAATTCTTCTTATTCATTCTTCATTTGCATTTATGTTCTTTTTCATTTAATCTGTGCTACCCATCTCTATGCTGCTTTTTCCTGTACTCATGGCTTTGCTCAGGGTTATTTATCAGCTCCTTAATGGTTTTAAATGCAATCTTTCTCTTTTTCTCATTCTAGCATTCACACCCACACTTTCTCTTCCACCCTCTAACTGTCGCCAATGTCTATTCATTGCTTTGTTAGCTCTCTGCTTTTCTTACTAGGATTGATTTCTACAACCCTACTGAAAAGAAAAGGGGGGAACAGCTGCCCAGCCCAGCCAGGGGGTCAGGAGTGAGTGGGCAGGAAGGCCTGGCGGCATGCTGACAATCCAGGGTGGGGAGAAGTAGTTATTTTTCTGCTGTTAGCAACCATGCTTTCCCTTTTCATTCTCTGCTCATGGTTTTTCTCTGCCTTTCATCTTCTCCTAAAGGACGTGCTGCAGAATTAGCACTGTAGCACAGCACAATCCTTTGTTCCTTAGAGGTGAAATGGTGTAACCAAAGAGGGAATAAAAGTCAAGTCTCAATGCATTCAATGTAATGTTTAGTTTCTAAGCTAGAATTGCAGTTGCTGTAGGCTTACAACAGAGAAAATGGAGAGATGAGCAATTTCAGAAGGAGAGTAGAATCTTTTCTTATTCAAGTAGCTATGTAGAGAGATTTGGAAATCCACTTCTTACTAAACAGAGCCTACAGATCAGAGAATATCCAATAGGAAACAAAGATCAAACAGCTCTTAAACTCATCTTTCTGCATTAGACTGCGCTGCCTCAGACATGCAGAGATACCGAGGCTTTGTTCTAATACACATGTACATAGACCTCAGATGTCCCTCTTGGGCTCAGAGTTTGATCCTTTGACTACACCTCAGCTGAATCTAGGCAAAGCCATTGAGGTGGAGCTTGTGCTCTTGTCCAAAGAGATCCCACCATGGAGACTTTCCTTGCCAAGACTTGGTAATAGACCAGATGCATGATGTAAGAAAAATGTTTCAGTCATGCACCTGAAATCCTTTTCATCAGTATGCTGGATCTGTGCAACAGATTCGTCAGGGGATTTACATTTTTAAGAGACTACATCTGCAGCAGAGAAGGTGATTAGATACACAGCAATAAAGGTACTTGGAAGGGATATTGTTACATGTATTAATTGCACATACTTTGCTGTTGTGTTTTCCACAGCTTCGGAGTGTTCCATTCCCCAGTAAGGAGCTCCCGTTACAATCCTGGTGTACTTGTGAATCAGAAAGTCAGAGGCACAGAGGGATTGTTTGCTACAAAAGCTGGGTGGACATCCTGAGATGGTTTAAATAGGTATCAAGCCATATTAAACCTGACAATTTTTAATGCCATCAAAAAAAGGCAGAAAAGCTGCTTGCATCATATTTCTGTGAGCTTAAGGAAAGAAAGGCAGCCTAGCAGCCCCAGAAGCAAGCTTTGAAGCAAACGTCATCAACCAGAAGCAAGCTTTGAAGCTTACTCTTCAGTACGGTCTTTGGCTAAGCATTCAGCATGTACATGCTTCTTGACCAAACCACCCATTCAGCTTTGAAACAGGTAGGATACACGCTGCCACCACCCCTGACGCAGCAAGGGTAGGGTCTGCCTCTGGCTCAACCCGTGGCTGGGGTAGAGGAAGGGAAAGAAAGCCATTGTAGAGAGAAACTAGTGCTTCTATAGCAAGAACAGGAAGGGCAGTAAGGACTTGGGAAGGGGAGGGAGCATTTTGGAAAACAATAGAGGTATAGGCTTCGAATCTGTATGGGTCTAGGCTTCATTAACTGTACAGTTTGAACGACAGAACGACCTGTTTGTCTTCATCATGGCAGCTCTTAGGGCATAATGGTCCCCTAATAGCTATATGAACAGAGCATAGGAGAGTGAGGCCCTTAATGGGTTTGTGAACATGAAGGCACTATTACAATACAAATAACCATCAAGGCTGTGTGCTCAGAGACAGTTAGGGGCAGCGGCAATAATTATCTTTCAATCCAAGCAAACCTGCACAGGCAGCTCTGTCGTACTGCAGCAGCCAGCCAAGGACCGATACCAGAACTGCAGCTGGAGACTGTCATGACCAATTTGTCCCATGGGGCAAAGCCTTGCAAGAGGCCAGTTGCTTGTGAAAACTGTCCTGATGGCTCTGGTGGAGATCTTTCCAAGTGCCAGCGAGCACTGAGCTAATACTGTGTTCTCATCGCCTGTATCCCAGGTGCTTTTAGGGAACAGGGTGGTTCCCTAAAATCATTATCTGCTGGTGCAAGAAAATCTCTTATTATAATGAACAGAGCTGCTTTAGCTGATTCCAGCTATCACCTCTTGTAGGAGTACTTTGTTCATTCAATACTGAAACTCAGCCAACTCAGAAGGAAACCACAAGGAAAAAGACTTTGTGGCAAATTTTGAGGTGGGAAGGAGGAAAATTTATTTATTTGAAAGCACCAGGGGAATTGTTTGGGTTCTAATTTGTCCAAGAAACCAGAGACAGCACAACCTGTTCATGAGGAGAGTGTCCCATAAGGAATAAGCAAAGGTAGCAGCCAGATTTACAGCCCTGTCTGAACAGGACAGCAATGCCCAGTGTGCAGGAGTGGCAAGGGGACGGGCTGAGCAGTGATATGCAGAGCCATTTACTTGGCTATGCTGGCTGCTAGCATGCCAGGCCATAGATCACCACCTGGGCTGGCAGCTGAGAGCCCATGACATCTCCTGACCAAACCTCCATCTGTCAGCTGTCAGGTGAGCCAAGGTCCCACACTTGGAAATGTACACATGTAATCTGAGCAGAATCATCCCATTAGGTCACTAACGTTGCATTTTTGTGGCTCCTTTCCAGTTGTTTGTTACAGACCATTCAATGTCTATTCACAGAAAACTACTGGGAGACAAAGAGGCCGAGAAAGATATGGCTCAGCTCACAGACTGCCTGTTTCATGTATGCCTGAGCAGATGGGGATGGGCTGTCCTTGCTGTCCAAGATGTTAGTAGGGATTCTTCCTCCAGGGCTGTGGGACAGACCAGCAGGTCATAGCGCCTCTTCTAGACCAGAAGGGAAGAGAGGGATCACAAAAGTCAGAAAACCTAAAATCTGAACCTGTCAGATGCTCAGAGTTGAGCTGGGTGGCCACCATTTATTTTACAGTTTCAGATTTTAGGGGTTTTGGAGTTTTGAGTTTTTGATGTGGTGGTTAGGGTTTTTTTGTGGAAAAGGTCCTCAGCATCAAGCTAATCGAGTGACATGGGTGAGAACAGAGAATTCTTCCCACTTCTAACTCAGCAAATGTAGAGATAGACAAAGAGCAATCTATATATCGAGAGAGAGGCTCCCAATAAGGCAGATAACCATTTAGAGAACTTCTTCATATCAATGGAATTGGGGATGAATTTCTTGAGAGGAAATATTGCCCTCTGCTTCACGGCTGAAATAATTAGTTAAAACCAGATAAAAACAAACAAACAAAACCAACCCAAACTCCCAAACAAACAAAACCCCAAAATCCGAAAACACAAAACTCGTAGATCCATACAGTGCTGACTGGAGATTAGGGAATTTTTGAAAGAAGCTATATAGGTTATTTGATTTCAAAGGATCATAGCCTTTTAAGCTGCTTTGGCAGCTGTGCAGATCCCCCAGACGTGGTCTTTAGGGATTAGGTTTGTTTTGAAGACCTGGCCCAGCTGGTGAAAGCAGGACTCCTCTCACCCATCTACCATTCATTGGCCCGCTACAGATAGCGGGAGGACGTGCACCTCCGTAGGGCATTTGGTCCTGGCTGCAGGGATATGTCTGCAGAGGTAAACCCTGAGGGACGACCTGGACAAGGCACTAGGCTTTTGGACCACTGATGTTAGGGAAGTTGCCATCTCACCATAAAGATGAAGCCATTGAGAGGACTCCATCCATCGAGTCTAGAACTTCCCCTGGATTTTTCTAAGTACTTCTTACTGCTCTTCTTCCAGAAAAATGGGAGAACAAAAAACCTTGTGAAAACAGTCTCATTGATCAGAAATTATGGCATTTTTGCTTTGCTTTGAACATTCAAGTTGTACATGGCAATATTCAGAGTACATACAAACCTTCAAAGTTCACACCTATCAGTTTCCCCCATAGTTCGTTCAGAGCTCTCTCTTCTCTCCAACGGCTCCAGGTAAATGCAGATCCCAAACGTGTTTGCTGTCTCACAAGGTTGACTTCTGAACACTGAAGCTGAATACTGTTAATGAGCAAATGATCTTGTAAGATAACATTCTAAAAATCTCTGCAGAACTGGCCTTATGCTACTCGTTATTATTTAAACAAACCTTGTCCTTGTGCTTAGATAATTGAAAGTCTCCACTGCTTTGCCAGGCACAGGATAAGGCCAGCTTACCCTCAGGGACCCATGAAATGCCGTTAACCCATCAACATACATGAATGCATTTGAATCTCTTAGAAAATATTTCCACTGCTCACTTCTCTTAGGTGAGCTTCTTTTAAGCATAGGTAAATTGCATTACTCCATTTTCTCTGAATCATAGAATCATAGAATAGTTAGGGTTGGAAGGGACCTTAAGATCATCTAGTTCCAACCCCCCTGCCATAAGCAGGGACACCGAGTAGCTGGTGCTTTTTGGTACTGGCAAACAGCAAATAAATCAGAAGAGCCCTTGAGGCAATGTTGCTGAAGTATCTTTTTTGTTATTTTATTTTTTTTATTTTAAAACTAATTCTCAAATAAGGCTGGGGTTTTCTGCTTAGCTGCACACTGGAAGCACATGGACTTGGCTGTGTGTACATTCTTCTTATGCATTTAGACTCAGAGCCTCTCCAGAGAGATTCCCATTAACTTGAGACCACATAATGCTCAGTCATGGTGAAATCTTGGGGCGGGGACAGGACTGTAGAGATACATTTCATAAACAAGGGATTTAGAGGGTTAAAATTACTCTCTCCTATTGCCTTATGTAGTTTCCCCAAGGCAGTGCATCCAGTTCTGGCACCCCATTCTGTCTGACTGTTTTTGCCCACAGAAGTCTTCACAATGATGTCACCTTGGTGTTTGTTTTTCAGCATGCATGGTCCAACTGGACAATGCCCTCACCCCAGGGTCCTGCCAAATCTTGTAGCTGTCTGCTTAGCAGCCATTTATTCGTGTTATGAAGAATTTATCAACAGGTCAGTATGAATTCCCAGCTGACTGCATGTTACTTCCAAGTACATAGCATCTGTAAACAAGATCGGTGTGGGTATGTGAGAGTGTGTCTCCTCATTGCTAGCGTTACATGTGGGGGTTCTGGTCAGTCACATGCATGGTTTTGGAGGTAATGTGATTGTATTTCAAGCTCTTTGCTTGGAAACCTGGAAGATGCTGAACCCTTATTCACTTGTACTCACTGTGGCATGTTTTGGGGCAGTGAACATGGCTGTCTGTTATGGCACATCTTTAGCTCCCATGCTTGAAAGGGGAGACAGTGCTGTTGCTGCAGGAGCTCGTCACTTCCCAGTACAAAGTACTGCAGTAACTTCCTGGATGAAGTTCAACAGCCAGCTGCCTGCTGAGCTTGGCCACTCTTGAGATATTCCTCTAAGGCAGGCTGCAGCCATAACTAGCCTTTTCAGGCCTGCAGCAGATGAAAGTGCTCAACAACCATCTCTGGGAAGTAAACACTACCCAGAGCAGTGGCTTTTTTGCTCCCTTTCTGGCACATGAAGGCGTGTTACACCTAAAGCAAAGAGAAGGGTGAGGTCTTGAAGGAGGGGTGGTGTGTATCTGTGTATCTGCAGCTCTGAACATGAACTGGTTTCACAATGCTGTCTCCATTATTCGGGAAAACGTGATTCCTGACTAACCACAAAATAGATGCCACAGCTCTTGGCACACGAGCCAGTTTCCAGTAGACACTGAGGGTTCCCCTCTGCTATGTTTCCTGTTTGTTTATGCCTATCTGACTTCCCTCATGGTGGAGCGCGGACAGGAGCTGCTTAGTCTCCAACAGGAATTCCAGACGTGAGGGCTGCAGACAAATGTCTGGGCATGTGCTGTAGCCAGATACATACTTGGGCATGGATTCTGTTACAGCTTTGCACAACTTGGATGGGAAAGTTCACCTTTATACTAAACTGACATGCCAATTAGAGTAATGAAAAGCTTGAATCTTTATAGAATAGGGACTGCTGAGCGGTCCTATTGGAGCTTTTTAATGTTTTGAATTGATTGCAGTGATCCAATTACATGGAAGAAAGCAATCCAGTGGGCTGGGGTGAAATGCAGTAAGAAATTGCCAAAGATCTTGGCTTCTCAGCGTTGAACGCTCTCTCCTGCTCTGCTGCGATGTTTGTATGTTGAAATTATTTGTTCTTAAAATTCAGCCGAGACAATTCACCGAGCCTGAAGGAAATCAGGAATGGATGCCAGCAGCAGTGTGACCGAAAGCCTAATCTGCCTCTCCGCCTTCTTCATACAAGTCCTGATCTGGTCTCTCAAGAGGCCACCATGACTGAATCCCGCACCAAACCACCTATTGTCACTTCAAATGAGATCCATGTGGAAATGGAGCGCACCAACACAGCTAATCAGAAGATGACAGCCAACACTGGCAATGACAGCGAACCCAACCTGATTGACTGCTTGATGGTCAGTCCTACCTGCAGCACCATGAGCATTGAGCTGAGTGCCCAGGCAGACAGGATCCTTGGCTGTTATGTTGAAATACTCAAGATGCTGTGAGTAACTATTCTAAACAGCTTTTCGAACAATGTCATCTTAACAATGGGGGCTTTTCCCACAGATCTGTCATCTTCAACATCTGTGGCCAGCATCTGTTTCTCAGCAGCTCCTTATCCATCCAAGGAGGTCTTCTGGCCCTCCTGCTGCACTTCCTTCTAGTTGGGACGCAACACTCCTGAGCTTGTAGCAGGTGATCCTTGAATATCAT
>JBCJKH010046483.1:0-24169 GCA_039877255.1 Loriculus beryllinus | reverse complement strand
TAATTATTTTCTAAAATCAAATGTGATTATGCTTTATGTGGGTGACTACTTTCCTGTTAATATTGTTGTTTTCAAATTGTTCAATACAGTATGCATTAGGGGAGATGACTGTGTTTGGAGGAGAAGTATAAAGCTCCTCAATATAGGAGTTATATAAAGGAGTCATATAAACATAGGAGTAATTTAATGCTGCATCTGAAGGCTGTAGAGTGAGAAGTGCTGCTTCTTCGAACCAAACCCCTTAGTAGCCACTACCAGGCTGTGCTACATCTCAGGGTGTGATTAGGAAAAGGTTATGAAAGCATGTGCACCATACATAAAACACAGTCGACATTCCTAATTCTTTTCCCAGTTAAAAAATCCTCATCATGAAGCTCACTGTGGCAATCATAATTTGAAGACTGTCCCAGATAATGATGATGAGGAACCTGGAGGAGGATTTGAAATCATATGGTTGCTTTTCCTGTTGGATAGATAAGACAATTTTCCAACTGAGCATTATTTATCTTCCTCCTTTCTTTTAAAGAGACAACTAATCAGTTTTACTGAGAATATTTACCACTGGAAAGTCAATAGTCATCAAAATTTAAACTCTTCTCATGTTTTACTATTCTGTCAACTTTTGACTTGGAAGAGTTTTCCATTAATATCTATTTCAATGTTTTGTTCTAGTTTGTTTCCAAAATTACTTTGTCAAAAATGAATATTTAAAGTGGAAAATGTATTTTTTACATTATTTTACAGTTTCAACTAATGCAAACACAGAAGTGACCTGGTTTATGCTTCACTCCACCGTGAGTTTGTTTTCTTTCAGTTGGGAATAATAATTTTAAAAAGTCTTCCAAAAGGCACAGAATCTCTCTCCCCAGTAGTTGTTATGTGTGTGAAAGGCAAAGCATGGAAAATTAAGAACCATTTCGGAAGAATTTGTTGCAGCGTTTCATCATAGTCAGAGAGTGAATGGATGTAGGAAACTGGATGGTATTCTTGAATAAAAATATTGTTATCTGATCTGCATGGAGAGGATAAGAGGATAACTGATTTTATGACAAATCCTGCTTTGATAGCAATTACATAATAATTATATAATTGCCACAACAAATCCCTGGCTTATGACTTCACAAGAACATTCAGCACCTCTCCAGCTCAAGCCTGTGCTTGCAGAGCTCTTACAGCGGAGTCCTGTTTGAACACAAGAGGTGCCTATGTGTTAGCATTCCAGCTTATTTCAGCTTGGGAGGTCATCTCGAGAAGATTCCAGCTTACATGATCCCCGTTTGAATCATGGAGCCATCCTGGAACATACAAGTTGGTTTTCTTTTGAATGAAACTCAACCAGAAGATGTGCTGTGGAATCCAGGGGACATTCAGCCCACTGGTCAAGAGCAACAGTAGTCTGGACTAGAAATGCCTGTACTTAAAGGGGGGGAGATGCAAACTTAAACAGGGGAGATTTAGGGTGGATATAAGAAAGAAGTTCCTTACTGTGAGAGTTGTGAGACACTGGACCAGGTGGACCAGAAAAGTTGTGGCTGCCCCATCCCTGACAGTGTCCAAGACCAGACTGGACAAGGCTTTGAGCAACCTGGTCTAGTGGAAGCTGTCCCTGCCCATGGCAGGGGTTTGAAACTGGATGATCTTTAAGGTTCCTTCCAACCAAAACCATTCTGTGATTCTATGCAAGAGTGGGTGTTAAGACTTCAGCCTTGATTGTTTGTTTTTTTTTTTTGTCTCTGCAGATCCATTCTTCCTGGGCTGCACTTGATGTAGTATGGACATGGCTAATGAGAATCATCTCTACCCTGAGTATCAACAAAGCACAGTACCCAGAATATCATCTTAAACTGATGTCCATTTAAGAGGATAGATGTGGCTCAGGATTTTCTGAAAAAGTCCTGTCCTCCACAGATGCAACAATCCTGTGTGAATTTCAATCCCAGTTGCTCTATTACTCGCTGCTCCCAGTGCATCCTTGCTCAGCAGGTTGAGAAATTGTGATTACACCATGTCCCCCCTGAGGCAGCTTACAAGTTGCCCTAGTAAGCAGCAGGCTGCTTTAAAGGTAGCTTTGGCGGGTTCTGAAGTGCCTGATGGAGTTGGTCCTAGCAAGATCTGAATGTATCCCCAACCGTGTCCCACTGAGGAGTGGTACTTCCACAGCGTGTGGAGATTGTGATCGCCTGCCCAAGACACGAAGGGAGCCACGGTGTTGCTGTGGTGAACCTGAGTGTATAGAACTTGTCTGCCCATGACATCAGGCTTAGTTCATCCTTCACTCCAAGAAACACCTGGAAACACTTTTTTCCACTGGTATTTTATTGTGACTATGAACAGTTTGTACTCAAATGATCTTTCTCAGATTGTTTTTCTTACGATCATCATAGTCAGCCTCTAAAGGTAGAACACATATCCAACCTACTTGAAACAGAGGAGGAAGGCAAGGGTTTAACCTTGAGGATCAAGAACCCCTCATGACAGCCATCAGACTGCTGCTGAATGTGAACTCTGGGAAGGGGTGCTCTGGGATGCAGGGTGCTGTGTCATGCAGGCCTGGATGGTGGTCCAGATGGGGATCTGTTGCAATGCACCACAGCTCCTCCTCTACCCACACACATTCTTTCCAAATGAAGGCAACATGGGAAAAAAATAGGAGACACCATGGCCTTGTCTTAATGTGCACCCAGAATACAATTTGGGTGTGTATTGGAGGCAAGAAGTAAGTCTGACCTCTGAATTAGATGTATAATTATTAGCAACTGTGAAGCAAGAGTCCGTATCCATGAGAAGCAGGGTTCAGATCCAGCAGGAGATTGGAAATGGGAGCAACAACCAATCACAGGAGCAAAATTTTGCCTTCGTAAGGAAAAAAAGCTCCTGGCTCCCAATTGATCTCCTTGCTTTCACTGAGATCAATGATCATTCTGTCTCCAGGAACAGCAGGTGAACCCAGCAAGGGGGTGCAGGCTCCAATCTATGTCAGTGGGACAGGCAATTAGCTGAACGTGCTGGCCTCCTGCACCAGCTGCCTTTTAGGAACCCTGCAGTAACAGCCACTTTGCTGAGCTTCTGGAAATACTCCAGATGCAGACTCTGCCCCCCAGAGGAGCAGCACTCCCATGCTTGGCTTTGCAGTCCTAATGCTCTTTTAGGTTAGAGTTAAATGGCTGAAATTGTCTAGGTTTAAGAAAGAAAAACAACTCCAGGACAACATGAACCCAGCTTTTGCCCCAAAATCCATCACGCTGGCTCAAAACGCCATCCTGCTTGGGCTATCAACAGCACTGGGTTTAAGCTGCTCCACCAGCCTGGTAGTCAAAATCCTCGTGACAAAGGTACAGAAGACCGTATCAGTGAATTTCTCAGATATTTGCTAAGAGCAGAAAAAAGGTGAGACAGAGTTGCCTGAAATTGGAGAGGAGCTGCAACTGCAGGGTGTGCGCTGTTGACTGGAACACACAAGATGCAGACGGGCTCTTTGGCAGGCACCGCGCAAGCAGCACGTTTATAAAAAGCATGGAAGGCAGCCACATTTTAATAGACTTTCTCCTTGTCCTTTTTTTAATCTTAACTTCAAATAAGAGGTCACCACAATTCCTTTTCCCTGAGCCTCGTTCTTGAAAATATCTAGATGACACTCACAAAACCCTCCAAAACCTGTAGGAAAATGTACATTACAAAAAATGCGCTGTGCATGATCCCTGCAGAGAAGAGTCAGTGTTCTTGACCAGATTCTACCAACTCTTTTATTACGAAGATATTCTCTACATTTGGCACTTAAAATTAATCACTGGGAGAGGAATGGAGAAGGGGAGCAAAGGGAAGGCAGCAGTCAAAATAATAAACAACTTGGTCCCTGTGAGAGAATGTGTCCTTCTTTAAATGATGAGAAAAAGATAACGTGTTTTCTTCTGTGTTCATGAAATCAAGTACTTTCCCACTAAGTCAGTATTAACATTTTTAAAAAGCTTTAAAACATAAGACCAGGTTTTGTAGTTAAAATGGGAAAACATTTTAAATTGGAAATGCGAATTTAATCCCCTCAATTAAATGTAAAATATTTAAATACTTAACCTGATTGCTGTCAACTGCAATTTCCTATAATAAGGAATTATGAAGATAGAGAGTAGTTCTTAAAGGCACATGGTTCACATAAAACCACCAAAGAGTCAGGTCTAGAAACTTCACCTTCATCCACATATATTGCCACTTTGCCCCTTCATACAAGTTACTGGTTTTGATGGGGCATTAGAAAAGCTCTTTCTTTTCTCTCCCAGTTGAACAAGCTGGTAAGAGTGTTATTAACAGCAGATATGCCAAAAGGAGAGTCATAGGAAGCATCTGACATCTGAATTAAAGGATGTGAGAAAATTCTTTTGGAGAAACTGAGTACCAATCTCACCCAATGTATCTCTTTGTTAATAATCGCCTTGTATGTCTATGCATGTGTGTATATGTACATATGTACACATATACACACATACGTAATATATATCTACATTCTCTGTTTAAGTACCTGACTTTATGAGACATTTCTGTTGCTCTTTCTACATGAATTTTGCTATAACCTGTAGGACAAAACCTGTTCTCAGTGAAGATGATATAAATAATAACAACTTTGCTGTAAACCAAGTTTGTGCAAAGAATCTCTTTTTCCTTTCAGAACTGCTTTTTTGTGTGTGTGTTTGCATAAAACATCTCCTCACTGAGGACAATCTGTAGGCTCCAACTGGCAAGTGAGCTTCATGGAAGTTATGTGAGCTCACAAGGCCGTTTTCTCACCCATTTGGAGAAAGTAGCAGATTGAAAAACACTGGTTGCTGGCCTACAGCTCTAGCATTGTATTGTGAATTCCACCTCCGTCCATTTTAGGAAGTGGTCATTATAAATTAACTTCCTCTACATCTCTCTACTTTGAACTGCTCTTCAGTTTGTAACTAAAACTGTATCTACAGAATGAAGTTTTATTTTTATCTGACTTTTTCCTTAAATGCTGCATATTCTAATTTCCTCCTCCTCCCTCTGTGGCTGGCAGCAGACCAACTGTTTCACTGTATTTAGAGGAAAGAAATATCCCACTGAACCTTTCCCGGATCACGTTATAAGAACTTGAAAAACTTTGACTAAATCAAAATAGTTATTTAAAAGTAAATGAATACACATTTGTAATACAGCATTCCAATGCTAACAGTAGGTCTGATCTCTGCATAAATAATTCATCAGGAGACAAGTAAGATAAAAAGGCTGAAATAAATAAATTCGTACCATTTCCAGGCACTTTGCTGGAGCCATCTCTGGCAGCAATAGCCTTGCTTGGCTCCCTGCACAGACAGTCAAAGGAAGAGAGGACAAGCCAGAAGGTGATTCTCATCTTAACACTGGCCAAAGAGCTCCTCTTTCCCTCCTCTCCTGTGAACAGATGGAAACTAGGATGACTGGGATTGTAATTAAGAACATTAGCATGAAGGCAGGAGAGAAGATAGAAGATTTGTATCTGAAAAATTGCCTGCTTGGATCTCCTGGCCTGGCCTGAGCCAGCATACCATCAGGCACTTACAAAAGCCACCTACAAGCCCAGGTTGGATTTATCTGGGACAAAAGGTTCAAAGGAGGAAATTCTCAGATAAGAATCATCCCTCTTCTCTGTTTAACCCAAATGTCATCATCTTAATAATGTAATAAACATGGTAGGAGAGGCCTTCTGTAGGTCAGAGAAGTTTAAGATCAATAGATACATAGAGGGGGAAAAGGTAAACAGAGTAAGGCAAGTGTTGCTGAGTTACCATGTTCTCAACAACATCCAGCCAGCTATTACAAAGCAGACCCTCAGTATTTTTAAAAATGAGAGCAAAGTACCACACTGCCACCTCTTTATTTTTTTTCCCCTTTTTTTTCCCCCTGCCAATGAATAGCATAGGAAATTCTAATTTCTGATGTCACCAATGCTCTCACCAAGTCCCAGTGTGGGGATGCCTTCTCTCATCTTCTAATGCTCTGGCAATGCCTATGCTGATCCAGTTTGCTGAGATCTGTTTGCACAGATTACCTGTTCTATTACCAGTTTTGGAATAAGTTCTGAAAGAGTGAACTCTTCTTTGGGAGACTGACAGGTTACTGGGCCATGATTTCCAGACTAAGTGATATATCAGAAGAGAACGGTGTTTCAAAGGGAAACATCCTCAGCATTATCTTCATAGCTCATTTCTTTGAGGAAGCAGAATGTTAGTTTGCATGCAAGACAAAACACCTTTCTGAAGCAAGATGAGACAGTAGGTGCCAGAAAGGCTTTGTTCAGTTAATTGCAATTTAAACTCACAACAATCTATTTACAAATTTCCAAGTAAGATTCTATCCTTTAGTTAAACTACTTTGTCTGTTTAAGAAGGGTGTACTAATTGGCTTTTATTCTTCCTAACTAACAACTATTTTTATTTTGGAGAAAATAATCTTCGGGTAACTAGGCTGCTGTTGTGGTGAAGATGCTAGGAACACTTTTCCTACTCTGTGGTATGAAGACAAGGATATACAAACCCATCTAATACCACAAAGTTATTTTTAGTCATTGTGCACCTATTCGTATAAATAGCCAGAGTTCCATTGCCACAGGAGATTCCTGCAGAGCAAGATTTATCTGACTTCTTTGTGATGTCTGTGGTGAACAGATCATCTTGGGATGACTTCCTCTTCCAGGATGTCTTTAGTGTTTTGGCCTAAATCTTCTCCTTTGGTCTAAGCAGGGTGAAATGGCTCAGGCAATCTGCTAAGATTGGCAGATCACCAGAAGATGATCTTGCTCAGTTCAAAGTCTTTATAGGTAAGTTGTTTTCCAAGAAGAAAGAGCAAGAATCCAGCGCCACCCTATATGCTCAGAGGAAGTGTGTTAGGTCTCTGTCATTGCATGGCTAGTATTGTAGGAGATAGGAATGGAAGTTGGTCAAGTCGGCATTGCTTTTTCCCACAGGGTATCGATGTGCAACATCCTTTTCTTCTTGAACTGACTATTTACCAGACTATGCCCCATCCCAGAGGCAAACCATCTCTCCAAATCCAGCTGCATGAAGTAGAGATCAGGAGACATCAGACTGATGTTTCTAAATTAGGGTGCAATGTTCTTCTGAAGCAAAGACAGCCACTGGAGGTGGTGGTGAGGAGTCTTAGTCTGAGAAGACTTACAGGTCTTAAATATGAAGGTGAACAGTTTTGTCCAGAACTTATCACTCTGGAAAATGGCTTTATTCCTAGAGATTCTCTCAGATTTCTACAAATCAGTAGCTAGATCTGCAGCAAAACTACATTTCCATTTCTCAATCAACAGCCTCTTATTTGATGCCATTTGAAAAGCTAGAATGGCAACTTCTATCTTTGAAGTAGTTATTTTCACTTTATCATTGAGTGAATGCATATACTGGACACAATGTGCAGTAAACATATGAAAAGGAATAAATTTTAAATCTCTCTATTAATCCAATATCAGTTCCCAACATGTCACCTTCCTACTTTGCCTGCCCTCAAAACATGAGATAAATTTCAGTGTTATTTGAACTATAACAAAAAGAGAATATGTTAACCCTGTCTGTCCGATTTTAGGCTCAATTATGCTAAGATTGATATGTAATATTTGAAAGTACTGTAATACTGCTTGAAACAAAATTTGGCAGTCCTTTCTGGAATAAATTTAAGGCATATGTTCTATTCCACCGTATCAATTAGAGGGAGAAGTGTAAATGTTTTTTATTTGAGAGACAACTGAAGGAGAAGTAGTCAAACTACAAAATACATGAAAGTCAACTAATAACAAAAAGATCCTTTGATTCAATTGGTAAGATAAATAGTAAGTCTTTGACAAAAGTCCTATCTAAACATATAATAGACAAAATCAGAGTTACAGGAATCTAAAAATGTCTTTAAGAGGAGAATAAGCCAAGCAGATGCACCAGTAGTTTCTAAAAACAGATGAAAAAGGAAATTAGAGTACAGTTTCCAAAACATCACACACTGTTAAATTTTCTTAAGGAAAACCGACAAATAGCAGATCTTTTCATGGAAAGGGTGATGCAGTGGTCAGCAAAGTTTTTTTCAGTTCTAACAAGCATCAGGTACTTTAAGTAGGAATTCCCTTCTTGCTGTAATGGTCCATTTCACCTGAGCCTTTGTCTTCTGAACCCATCTGCTTCAGACTTCTTTTCCAGTGTGATTTAGATGGATGCCCAAAGCTGACCTCCCAGAAGAGTTACATGAACATTTGGATGCGAGTGGCTGCTCTCACCGTAATGCTGACATCCACACACAGTTGGATTAGGGATGTTTATAATTGAGGCTCATCTTTTTTTGTTTGCTTGCGAGCAGTTTCTTTTATGTTCTGTTACTGAAGTACATGTGTCGACTGACTTAAGAGGACAGCCTTGTAAATTAGATCTTTGATCTCAAGAGTTTATTTTATCTTTGCAGCGAAGAAAAGTGAATTGAATTGGCTGGCAGAACTAAGCCCTCTCTTGTCTCTGTTCCACAGCTGCTGCATCCTTCTGGGGTCATCATAACTTCCACTTCCACTACTAGATACTCTCTTTTGCTACAGAATTAAAAAAGGCTTCTCCAGCATCTCATCATAACCTGCAGTATAACGCTGAAAGCTTTACAGCTCCTGGTTTATTATACAAAGCATGCAGCGTGCTCAGACTGTTTTACTTCTGGAGAAGGGATGTATTTGACAAGACACAAGGGATGTATTTGACAAGACACAAGGGATGTATTTGACTGCAATACAACAAAGCTCTGTGAGCTACCCTCATCAGAAAAGAAACTTTAATAGAATATTCACCAGCTTTTCTGGGAGTGAAACACTGTCTAGAAAGATTACTGCATGGAGGGCTGCAGACTAAAGAGAAGTACCTGCTCTGAGATGTTGAAAGGAGTATGTGATTCACTGTTACTCTCTATTGTTTATGTTAAAGTATGGAGGTATTTGCATGAGGGACCGCGGTGCTACCTACTCCATGTACACAAAAAAAACCTATAGGGCATAGTACCTATATAGTTTCTGATTCAGGTCACCATATGATGGTCTCATCATATTCTTACCACCTTCATTTAGTTTCCACATTTTCATAACTGCAAATATTACAGAAATAATGTTCAATGAAAACTGTTTTACATGTCCTTTCTCCAAACCCTTCCTTAGTTTGGTGTAATTTTACTACATATTTTTCCTTCTGTACTACTAAAAGAAGTAATGAACACATGAAAACCTTGCCATTTCCTACTAGGTAAATACCTGTTAAAAACTAGTAATTTTAATAGCTTCAAAGTACTCGCAAGTAGAATAGCCAGTCTTAGTCAGGAACTATTGCACCCACTATAAAGGCTGAAAACCTTTCCATTAATATGTTTCAGAAAATAAAGTTTAAAGCATTATTTTTTAGGATTTCTACTGAATGATTAAAATCACTTATACATGGAGGGAAAAACTGTTTTATGAGGGACTGCATGCACAGAAGTCAAAGTAGCACTTTGGATCTTACTGTTTTTTCTATCATTTATCCGGCACATGCAGGAGAATTAAAAGAGCCTTACTCATTAGCATCATATAGTCAAATAAAAAACTTCACATACCTGCATGCAGAACCTAAAATGTGTGCTCCAGAACCGAACAGTGAGATCCTGTGCCTAGATCAAGGTTACTTCTTTCACTCCTGGAATCTGAAAATGATGAAATTCTGGGTTGACAAAAATCTCCATTTAATTCTTTGGACAATAATGCTCCCAAGCTAACTGACTGTCCACATCATGGGAACAGTAAGCATGAATACTTGGCATTGCTACTTTTGAATGGCTCTGATTTAGACAGAAGGAAGGATAAGAAAGGGCCTGTGAGAACAGAACCCTCTTGCAGAGCGGAATAGAGTGAAGGTCTCTTTTCAGAAAAGAGTTTCATCTGTGTGAAGGATGTTGAAAAGAACGAGGTAGGTCTCTCACAGACTCAATGGATGTAAATATCGAGCTGGTATCCTCTCAGTGGAGGATACAGAGAGATCAATGGTTTTCCTTAGTTTAAGGAATTTAACATATTGATGGGAAAAAATCAGGCCTAACATATCTCCTCCTAGCTTTGTGAGCTCATTACAGAATCCAATGCTTAGCACTGTTGAAGAGCTGCAGTACAGCAGGTAGGCTGAACAGACCCAGCTCCAGTTATTAAACCTTCTTACAGCACCGAACTGGAGCCTGCCTTTGGAATATACAGAGGATTTTCTGCTTCTGTTGCTGTAACAGACACTCTCTAGCTTCAAAAGGAAATCTGGTTAATCTGGAATTGCCCTGTCATCGGCAGAAGAGTTGCAGTTAGCTAAGAAGGGAAGGACTTACCCTAGGAGTTGCACTTCTGGTTTCTCTCCATACTCGATAGGCTGAGCAGAGAAAATCCAAAGCAAGATGAACTGTCTTGTCATAACAAAAGAGTGGTTGTGGGGAGGAGAATGGTTTCTCAAGTGCAAGTTTTATGCTATTGTTGGGATCAACCCACTCATCTTGCCCAGGAGACTCCTTTAGTGCTTTTGTGAACATAACAGGCTTTCCAGCTAAAAATGCAATGAGCTGTGTGTTATTTTTGAGACACTGTAATTACCATAGTGAATATACTGTTTGCTTTTTCCTTTTAGTTGCTCTAGGGTCAAAAGCTCTCAGCTGTGACCACACAAGTGTATATTTGCCACCTGCAGGACTGCAGTATCAGGGTTTGGGTCATACTTTAGAGAAAACATCAGAAATGGGATCTGTAACCACCTCCTTGACTGACCTGCTGGGCGTGGCATTTTCTGGTTCCACTTCTGAGTTTGTCACTGGGGAGTTGTCTGTGAGCACCAGCTCCCAGTCAGCCTTCTGTCAGGCTGCTCTGGATGCAATTATTCTTTGATTTACCTTCGTACATGTGGGCTTCACTCCCCTTTTCTTATGCTTAAAATTAGACTTTTCCAGAGCCTGTGTTTACAACTCTTCCAGAGGAAATAAGAAGTGTCTCGTTATGTTTGATTTATTAGAAGTTCCATAAGGAAGCTATCACACAACACAGAGTACATCTCTTGCATGGAATATGTAGAGAACTGCAGACAAAACTCAGAATCTCCCATGAGCTACAGTAACTCTAAATAAACTATTCAGTAAAGGAGTGCAGCCCTAGTAACATGTGCAGTCATGGCAGTGACAGAGCTCCCATTTGCAGCTCTTCACTGGCCCAGGATCACACTTCTCTTTTACTATTAGTTCTGGAGTTGACAACCTGTCTTAATCCTAATATTAATGACATCAGTTATGAAATATCTTTCAGTTCTAAATAATGTACATATCTATGCATAACACAAAGCAAGCAGTTCTACTGAAGTTCTCATTATATGCAGAAAGGACAGCCAGCGTGGTTTACTATTTTGATATCATTATTGATTATATTTGAATAGGATTTAATTTTTTTAAAATACTAACTATATTCTTTCATCGGTGTTCAAATATTTGATTGACAATGTACAGAACTATTCAGTATTTGTTGACACACAGATCTTCACATATATGCTATGCAATAATCAACTTAGCATAAAAGGTTAAACATCTTGCACGAGTAATTCACATTTTTTTTATGAATTAAGACTCTTTGAAATCTTTAATTTTCCGAAGATTTTGTGCCACCTTCATATTATCAGTGGCCACATAATAATATCCATAAATCTTACCAATTTATAACAGCTTAAGTGTACTTTTTTCTTATCCCAGTGGGCAGAAATTCACCTTTGATGTCTGGATACCATTAGGCTTCAATCCACTTTTTATGGATGATCACAAGCAAGGGATAGGTTTGTTCTCCCGGCCTGGCTAAAGAGAAGGCAGTCAGTAGACACATTCCAAGTACCCTTGCTCATTACTAGTACCCTTGCTAGATGTGGATTTTCCCGTTTACAAAACATGATGAAGGATGAAGGCCAAATGTTTTACCTATTGTCCACATTTCTCATCATTGGTGAATACAACCTGCTGCCTACTCTCTGTTTTGCTGCTTCTTTTTTTTTGAAAGGATGCTTGTGAGTGTAACAGAGCACAGTTCTGACAAGATGTAATTATTTTAGATAAATTATCTAACTTTTGGCAAGAAATGAATGCACAAAATTACACGCCACGTCAGCTAGCAAAGGAAGAACAAGTATTGTGAGTTTGTTCAGTCTTCAACAGTGTTTTGCGTCCTGCTTCTAGACCAGCTAAGCAGCAGAAACATTTCAGATCTGAAATAGACGACTTGAATGGAAACACGCTATTTGCAGAATGATTAATTTTTTAATGATTAAATATAAATCAATCATGAAAATTAAATTTAGTGCTTCAGTTATGTGTTAACTAAAAAACTAGCACACAAACCACTTCTAACAACTTGGTAAAATCAATTCTTCCTTATAAGAGTTGTGAGTACTTCCCAGCTTGTAGCCATAGGATCCTCAAAGCAGAGCCATGGATAAGACCTAAACCACCACACAGTTTGATCAAAAGGACCCCTATTTTAAATGACACTGAAAAGATTTCCAAACTGAATTTCCACGTTCAAGCTCCCATGAAGTCTGAATGGTCACAGCTATAGTAAACAATACAGGTGAAGCTGAGTAATAACTCTCACACATAAGAAATAACTCACTGTTATTTGCAAGTTTTTTATTGAACTGCAGCACAGATACTGCCCCTAACACAATAACTTCAAAACATTTATGAACACAGCTGTCAAAAATATTAAATACATACATTTAAAAAAATCTAAACCACAAATATTTAACAACCTAAGACATATTCACAATGACATTTCTCCATCATTTACAGTATTTCTCTCAAAAACTGTAAGAGGATGCAAGTCTGAAAATATATGTATTTTAAGCTACCACTGAGCATAGAAAATATATGAAAATATCCACTAATGTTTGGCACAATATAAATATTCTACCTCAAGAGAAAAAACAAGTGGTTTTTTTTGTGTGACACAGATCATTATTCATCAAAAATCATGACATTACATCAGAGAGCTATTGCTCATGCAACAGCAGCTCTGGTTTTAGTCGGGGAAAAACATGCTTAAAGCTTGTGAGCAGGGAACACAGTGGTCTGTGAGAATGCATGTTTAGGTACTTAGCCATTTAATTTAGCTGGATAAGAAACAATGTAATGTTTTCCTGTTGTTAAACATTGCCATGTGTATCTCTGGCACACAAATTGAAAAAAGAAGGGTGTGACCATTAAAAGTAGGTGTCCTGAGATTTCCTTCTTCAGGGGGCAAAGAGGTTAAAATGGAAAAGCTGATCTGTGTATAAATCAGGAACACATGTGGTAATGAGAACAAACAGCAGCCAACAGGCAGGAGGCAAGGACTTCTCCAGGTACAACACGAGATGGACAAAAATACCATCTATTGAAAAGGGAGCAGAACAACTGATGATTTTAACCTTGAAATTAGTGAATTTTACCAGTTCTATTAAGTCTTCATAATTATTTAAGTACTCGTAATTAAGTCTGAGTTTTAAAACTTGGTCTAACTGAAAAGCTGTTCAAGAGTGCAAAGCAATATTGCTTTAGTGTCAATACTGGTTTCTATCTGTAGAAAATCAGAGGTGATCTTAACACATGCAACAGGATCAACGTGTTTAGTATCTGAGTGAAATAACAAAACAGTGCAGGCGTGTGTAGACTTCATCTTAAAGTTATGAAATGTTTGTGTCTGCAGCCTACCTACTGGAAGTAGATACCAACAACCAGTCTCAGGCTGAAACAATTCTTCTTGATTTCTTTGGAAATAATCAGAATATTTAACATAGTAAGTTACAGTTCACTTAAAGCTAAGAAATACAACATGGCTGCAAACAAGAATCCTTTTCACACAATTCATCTGATACACCAGTGGTAGTCCCGCAAAATATTAAGTCGATTAAAGTAAGTCCGTATCTTCACCTTAGGACTTTTTCCTTGACACAGACATAAATACTAAAGAAAACATTACGGATCACAAAGCACTGAATTTTCAAGGGTAAAGTCATACCAAAATCTTGATAAATTATCATTGATGTCGTAGGTGAGCAATCGGTCAGGAACGTCATTACGGGTGCCCTGTACTGCTAACACATGTGGTGCTAGGGCAAAGGGTACGTCACTCAGAAGATCTGACATGAAAGGGCTGCTTTCCAAATTCTGACTCCTTTCATTTCCCACCTCGGCACTTGATACACTCAACTGCGATCGGTGCCCTGTATTTATCTAAAGAGAAGAGAAAAGCAGAAATTTAGACATCATGAATCAGACAACTAAGGCTTTGTGCTTAGAGACATCATGACCTACTAATACTTGAAGAAAATAAAATAATAAATAAAAGCAGTTTCAGAGTTTGGTTGAAGTACATCTGAAACAGCAGTTCTTAATTCATGTTGATATAATTTTTTGGGTCAGGTTGACTTGAATTAATGCTAAAACAACAATGGATTTTTTAGATGATTAGTAAGATTTCTCAACCTATTATTACTCTGCATTTATGAAACCCCTAAGTCTGGCATGACTTTTTGTCATAATGTCCAGTCTAGCTTAGGAGGAATGACTTGCATTAGAATTCCTTTCAGAAACTGATGAAGCTCTGTCTTTTGTTCCCCTTGTGACTTTTCAGAAGTTGTCCAACAAAGGCATGACTGATGATTATAAAATACTCCTATCCCAGTTATTTCAAAGTATTAATGATGTTGCTTTCCAAATTGAAATGAAATTGCAAAATTGGAATAGCAATAGGAATTGCAATATATGCATCGCCAAACATGTGCTTTATAGAAAAAGTCAACAAAACTTAAGCAAAAAACAAAACCCTTAAAACCTTGAATTCAAAACCAACAAGAAAATATAAAATAAATAAATAAAATAAAATAAAATAAAATAAAATAAAATAAAATAAAATAAAATGCCAACCCTGCTGTATAAAAGTCAATATAATTTACAGAAAATGCCTGCCAGCAGATAGGATGCTGGACCCAATATACTTGCAAGCTTTGATAATGGCCTACCAATATGACCTTATTAAGTGTTTATCCTAAAACTTCTATTGTTTTAAAAACAGAGACAAGACTATTTATTCTGCTCTAGAAATCAAATCTAACTTTACTATTTATAGCAATAAAATGCTACCCAAACTGATAGCTCTCACATCATCTCTAGGAATAAGATGTTTGTAATACGGACTTCCATTTTGTATAAGCACACATACAGGAATCTTCAGTAATTTGCTCAAAAGTGATTAACAAGGCATGTCAAAGCCAAGAACATTAGACATGAATTTCTGATTGAAGTTCTGACTTCTTCCTTTCAACCCTCTATATACAGCACGCAGCCGGAAAAATCCAAAGCTTATGCTGTTATTAGGGAAGGGAGAGCACTGAAACCTTTAAAAGCTAATTTGGTATTCAACTGATCGTAAGAGTTAAATGGATCTAGCTGTACGGACAGTGCTTTCATCCTAAATTTTTCCATGATTTTTAGTGGAGCTGTGCTGCTCAAAATCTGATTTGTGCTGGAGGTGACTTACAGAGAACCTGAGGTTGTAGCTGTTTGGCAGAAGGACAGTTTGGGCGGTGAGGCGGTTTGTTTTCTTTCCTGGGAGTAACTAACACTGGTAAGCATTTAGCCAAGTAAAAGTCACTTTGTCTGCTTCTCAGAGGAAGGACTGGATTTGACTTGAATGCAACCTGAGCACTACTCATTCCTCACATAACCCAACATTTCATCTACTAGGTCAGATAAGCAAACATTAAACCTTCTATTAAACTGTCAACAATGAAATAGATAATCTTGCCAATCTATGTCAGTTCAGAGTCAGTACTTAGGTAACTGAGGAAGCTCATGCCTGCATAAGCTACTGGGTCAGAATACGTTAGTGGTGCTGCACACTTTGAAATGGACCCTCATTTGGAAGCTTTCGTTTATACTCACGAAGACTGGAAACCAAAAGCTTAAGATACACTTCCCCAAATCAGTAATTATTATATCACATGATAATAATGTAAAATTTCTTAAGGTTAAGAAGTTTTATTAAAAGGAATGACTGCTACATGTAAATACTAACCTTCCTTGTTATGATCCAGTACAAATGATGAGTGAATGAGCTCAAAGGAGTCAAGTGAAGAAAACATCTTTCTACTGAGCTGCTGGGATCCACTTCCCAGTAACAGAGCCTGTTTCACTTTTCCCCATTTCTTTCAGATCACACTCTGGCTAGTTGCTATAAAAAAATTGTTTTATAGATATGAAAAAGGAAAGAGTCGTCCCATCTTTGTCTATTCTTCTAGGCCACTTCAGAGCTCTCTGGAGACAGACAGGGTATGTCACTGGGTTTCTCCTGCTTTAACAATATTCTCTAAGCTATTGTAATACTGACATGTCTGTACTACATAACCCCTGAAGGTACAATTTACAGATGATGAAAAGTCAGAAAGACTGCATAGTTCTCCTACTGCAGCTTTCCAAGCTCTGAGCAAAAAAACCCCAGGCAATAGCACCATAAGTCTGTAAGTTCAGGAAAAACCTTATAATGTCTTGCACGTGTCTGTTCTAATCAGCACGGTTATCTTCAAGTGGATGATCACCAGCTCTCACTTTAAAGGGGATCTTAATTTCTATAGCTGCTGACTGATAACAAACATTTAGAGGAAGTCTTCCTTCTTGTCATGGCCAAATAAATTCAAGGTGCGCATCGTAACAAAATTCATAAACATCTTCTATAGACATATTCTTTTGCTAAGAACACTGCCACACAGAACATTTATGTTAAAGATATTTATCTGAAAACTCCCACAATACTTAGAATAAGTACTTAATTTTGTAGCGCTTGTAAACTTAAAAACTTCCCTTAATTTCTACACTGCACTGCACTTTCCTTCTTGAAAGAAATAACCTGTGGAGAATTTATGGAGGTGCTAGTATTTGCTTGTGACTTTAAATCAGTCCCATATTCTGAAGGGGAGAGTGGAGCCAGAAAGCCCCAAATGAAAAAAACAGGAAAAGGTTACATCGAGGAATCAATTAGACGAGATCTTCAAAGACCATTCTGCTTCCCCCCACCTCCCACATTCCAGGGAAAAATGATCCCTCACTTGCTGTCGTATTCCCATAGCTCAGATGATAATCAGAAATCCCCAGAATCTAATGTTTATTTTATTTGGCAAACTGTATTCTTATGAACACCTGTTTATATCTTTATTGTCCCACAAGCTGGATGAACTCAATTTACAATGCAAATTGCACAATCATGTGGCAAAAGTAACTTCAAAGAAAGAAAAAAAAAAATAAATGGAGATAACACAAAGCATCTTGGATCTTCTTTTTTTTCCCCAGAAACTTTACATTTGTTAGAATGGTACTAAATGGGCAGCCCCAGAAATTAAAACCCTTTCTGCACACAGGAGATATCATGTATTACAATGACAGAGCAAGAACCAGCTTTTCTTACTCTCAGGTCTCTCTCCACATTTCAAAGCAAGACTGCAGTAGGGAAGGATGAATTACATTAGAATTATTTTCCTGTTCAACATTACTTAATCATACTCAGTCTCTGAATAGTGTCAGCAAGGTTCTTAACAGTCTATAGATTCTACTTGAATAGTCAAAACAGCATCATAAATAAGCCCAAAATGGCCGGGAGCAACATAGTACAGAAAAGTCAGGAACAAAGAAAAGTGTCAGGTCAGTATAACAAATTCCATTAGCTGATCTTGGATCCAATGGTCTTTGGCTCCCAGTATACCCAACCCCTCCTGAGAAGGTCTTAGGCCCAATATGACAAGGTCTGTTAACAGCATAAATGAGAAAAGGACTCAATTTCAGTTTCACATATAAACCACTACTATCTCTCCCATGAAAATGTGTATTTTTCACTATCGTAAAATGTTCACATTCCTTGTTCATTTATAGCAAGTCATGTTTTATGTTACTATTACTGTGCTGACATCCCAAAAAATGATGCAATGGGGAAAAGTACAAAACCTGTGAAGGATGATTCTTTAATGTAGAATGCAAAATCTAAGTCTGGTAAAAAACACTGGACAAAGTTTACCTGGAAACTTAACTGAAGATAGGCTGCTGTAAAACTCTGTCATGTTTGCGGTTTAAGTCTGGGAATATTCTGGAGCCCATCCCTTTATGTAGTACACAGTGTGTCATATGTGTTATGGCATAAAGACACCCTTTAAATGAGGTGAGACGTATGCTGGAGAATCCACATAGTAAAAAATCCTTGACGAAGCCAACCTGGCCATCAGGCTTTTATAGTGACTGTGGTAATGTAATGAAGAACTGGACACACTAGCAGAGAACATCCATCTCCCATCAGTGCTGAGATCGCCCAAGCTGGTTACAATGCAGACACCAGCACAAAGCTGTGTGATGCAATCAAAGTCAAGGTTATGAAATGGCTTATGTTTTCATGCATGCATTCTTCAAGCATATATAGAACTGCAAGTCCTAGAGAATTTGATCTCCCACATTAGTCACACAGGTTTCTACTTAAATGCCTAACTTATTTACCCAGAATACAATCTATTCAGAGCATATTCTCTGGACATTAGCTAAACAAAGCACTGCCAAATGCTATGACACACAATCCTGCTATGAGAAATACCAACTGAATGGACACAGAAGATCACTGAATAATTTACATTTCACCAAGCATTAGTCAGAAAAAACAGGTAAAATTACAGAAGGTATGGTAATCAAATTTAACTTAAATAAGCAAGGTGTTTTCTTCATTCTTGGTTTGCAATCCAAATGAACAGGGATAAAAGAAACAGTATGTATATATATGTGTGTATATATATGGTAGCTGGCCACCAGATAACAATTGTGCTCTGATAGCATGTGCTATATGTTATTTTAAAACTAACAAAGTATAAACTCACCCTCAAAGGTAAATTCTTCCTTTTTGCTCAAAAAAAAAAAAAAAAAAGAGAATTTCTCAGCTGCCTTTAAAAACATCTAATTTGCTGCATCTCTCTCTGCTAACCACAACGCCTGCCAAGAGTCTCATAAGGAAGGAAACATGCATAGTTTACAATGTACTGAGAAGCTGGATTTACAGTGCTCTGAAGGAACATCAAAGATCAGTGCTAGCATTGTTGTAATCCAAACTATCAAACAAGGTTTTCTAACAAGAAGTGATTCATTAAAAGAAATTTCTGTAAAAGAAAAGGGGGGGGGGGGTAAGGGGGAGGGGGGAATTTTTCCAGAAGCAGACCAATTTCCCTTAAAAAGACAGCCTTGAGAAACAAACAGTATATTCAATCCTCTGGAATATTTAGTAAATATCCAGCAATATCATAATTTTGACAGAGACCTACAGAACTGCTGGTGATATAAAAACATTAGCTTTATTTCAGGCAATTTTGTGGAATTACAGCAAACAGTGTATCATAATGTATCTCAGAATTTTTTTAGCATTATGCAGTTATTTCTGATGCATCTAGAAAGGGAAATTGTTTTAGGCAATTGTTCTTCCATTTGTGTTTCAGTTGATGCTTTTTAGGGTATTCATTGGGCTTTTTCAGAAAATTTGTAGGAATTGCAGAGTGAGCATCTCCACTGATGATAATAATGCCCTTTTCAAATCAGAACAGTAATGGCAAAGTGAAACACAGGAGGAAAAAAACATTATTCACAAGCTGCTCTGAATGTTTAGAGCTTCATATTAAAAAATATAAGCTAGGAGAAAGGATTAGTAAAGGAGATTAGCTGAAGGTGAGGGAAGAGTACATGACATGATAGTTTTAAAATGCCACAAAAAACCCAACCCAAAACATCAGTAACATCCCCCCCAACACACCAGTAAGTGTGTATCCTTACAGAACTGTAAGCAAGGAAGAAACACACCCAGACAAGCACCATACAGATGCCCTCGAGATGCCTCAGAAAACCTTATGTGAGTCATGAGAGCTGCTGTTCTTTCTAGTCTCACTCAAAACTTTAGTCAGCATCCCCTCCAGAGACTCAAGAGAAAAGTTATTTCTCTCTGGCAGAACAAAAGCAGGTGGAAGTAGTAATGCCGGAGACCTTGCAGTGGCTCATTGCATATCCAAATGGCTTCTGGTCACTTTTCTTTCTTTCTTAACAGAAATGCAGTGAATGGGATTGTAATACTAGCCTAAAACTGGTGTTGTCAGTGGTTGCAATAGGGCAGACTTCCATGCCTGAAAGCTTCAGGCCAAGACTGAGTCCTTGGAGAGGCTTTTAGAAGCAGGAACGGCTGTCAATGGAAATCAGCTTTCCCATTTGCTTTGGGGTCTTGTTTCCAGCTTCTTATGACTCTCATTCTGTAATACAGCAGTGATTTGTCTTTCTTAAAGAGCTCCTGCTACCTGTAAAATTTTTGTGTGATCAGTAGGCAGCATGATTTTTCTCCATTTATCAACACAGCTGTTCAGAGTAAAGCAGAACCAGATTTTAAACTAAGCATTTAGGAATATTTTTACTGATTTGTAGCATACTTTTTTGATATTTTTCTTTTTCACTTTCCCCTTTAAAGCATGCTTTTCAGCCATTTCTTAGACTAGAACAGAGTCAAGGTCAGGTTAATGTTGCTGAAATCTTAAAGAAAAATATTCTAAAGAAACAGCGAAAAGTACCTCTGACATTCTACAGTTTTTCATTATTATAGCAAAGCTCCCCACAGAGTATCCTGGCCTGCAAAGAACAGTATAGGAATCTGCTAAACCACATATTCAGTATCAATAAGGATGTACATTTGTACATCCTTATTGGCATTAACGCAGCTAGATAAGTGCAATTATTCAGAACCAGCTTTTTCTTTAACAAGTTGGTATTTTAAATGCAGAATGAATTTTCTGTAATAACTACATGCTCCTTGTCCTCCCAAACAGCTAAAACTGGTAATGTCTGCAGATGAGAAGAATTGTGAGGTTGCCATTTGAACTCTGGATACTCTGAATGTTCCATGGTTCAAGTGTGTTAGTTTCAGTATCCCAGTAAATATGAGAGACGCCTCTAGTTTTATTTATGAAACACTTACAGAATATAATCCTACTCTAAAAATTATTCTTAAGTACCACAAAGGGCTGCATTACTAGTGTTCAAACAATCTCATTTGTTCATCCTAGAAGAAAACCCCATGTTTTTCTTTGTTAACAATTTCACAAACTCAGAACAAGATTAAGGTTCTATTTTTTACTCAGTCCCCTATAATAACAGTTGGACACAGGAAATATTTGCAGGGGGGTGGTGATAAATTTAGCAAATATATTGACCTTATGAGCAAAATTGTATAATATTTTTATTCCTAATTCCTACTTCTATTACTTCACTCCTAATTCCTATTATTTAATTACTTCATTCAATAATTTTTTTAAAGACAGAGAACCATAACATCTTAAATATGAGAAACTATAAAATTAAACAAACAGGGACAATATGCAACATGAAGAAAGACTGCAGAACTAAGAGAAAGCAGAAGTAAGAATGAAGCAGAAAAGGATTCTACGCTTTTATTAAAAATGCTTAATTACTCACCATAACTAAAATAATTACACTCTTATCTGTCCTTCTATCCCAACCAATTTTAACATTTTTGAATCTGGTAATTGAAGAGCTGTACCTGCTGTGCCCCCTCTGCAGCAGGCTTCCTGTTCTTGCTGCCTCCCTGTGCCTCTCTGAGGCCCCTGAGCTTAGGGCACTGCCCTAACAGGTGAATTTTGTACCACATTCTCCACTGCAACATGAATATCGTGATAAGAATTATCTCAGAAGAAAGAGAGAGGCGTGTGTTCAGTAAGGAACAGTTTATCTATTTCCTCCTTTCCTTTGAAGTACTATGCAAGCTATTCATAGCAAAGACCTCATACATTATAATAAGCAACATGAACAATATTCAGCACGTTGTTTTTCTACCAGTGCCAGGAAATGTTACTAACTAGGCCGGATTTTTCTTTTCTGTAGCATGTATGCTGAATGATTAAAAAGGTCCTGAAAATTACTAAAGTAACTAAACTGCCAGCCAGAAGAACTGTAATTGAAAATGCAGGCAGCTCTAGACATCCAGCAGCACATTCCAAAGCTACAAATCAGATGTGAAGGGCAAGTCAATATATTGCAAAATGAATAGAGAAATCTGATAAATGCTGATAATGGATTTGTTCTGTAACTTCAGTGTCATCCAAAAGCACAAAGTACCCACATTTATTTTCCTGCTACCTTCATTCCTGATGTAATAGGAACTCGGGTAACTTTTCAGTATTGCCAGAGAATACACAATTTTTGTAAAACTTTAACCACATATGATATTGACAGTATTTAAATAATCCTTTTTAATTTACCAGCTACATTTGGTTGATGCAGTTAGTGACAACAAGATCTGAGTTTTCTCTACTGCTCCCACCAAAAAAATATCCTGAAGACTTTCTGGGAAGCTGATATCCTGAATAGGAACAAGCTTAGACAAATTGAGTCTCTGCCTCCTCCTCTCTACCTCTTGCTCCCAACCCCTGCAACTGTAGAAGCTCCAATACAGTAATCTGTTATGGCAGGATAAAGATGACAGTTTCTCTGAGATGGCAGATATCCATGGAGCAAGAGCTCTAAAAAAGAGGAATAATTCTACTTTCTCTCATTATTGTACTAAAATGCATGAAAATCCAAGGAGCTGAATAGGAAAGGAAGCTGTCTACTTAAGAAAAGAACTTAGACAAGTGAACATAAAAAGCCAGTAAGGAAATATTTAGCAAACATGGTTTCGTACATTAAAAAAAAAAAAAAAAAAAAAAAAAATAAAGTCAATAAATTTTTCAGCAAATTGAAACAACTGGGAAAAGCTGCATAAATCAGAAGTTATTGTTTCAAGACATCTCTCCTTGAGTAATTGAGGTCGTCTGCAACATCCGTGAAATGTCTCCGTAGAATGTAAATAGCAGTGAGCGGAAAAAGACAGAAGGATAACAATTTCCATCTACAATGAGAGGAAAGGAAAAGGAAATTATCTTGGATTTGGTTTTCAGAAAAAAGCTAATTAAGTAGAGTGAACAGCAAAGAATTACTAGACTGAACCCAGGAGTTCTTCAGTGATACCTGCAAACAACATCCTCAGCCATCCTTTCAGAAGTTCTGCCAGGTAACTAAGCCCCTGTATCTTCCTAATGGTCTCTCTCCTCAGTCTTGAAGAACATAAATGGATTCTCAGGCAGATATGTGAATAAAAATTGCTGTACTAAGTGCTTTGTACTGAGATTTTTATCATGCTGCTTAAAATCCAAGCATGTGGCAAGACTAGCAATATGCCTTGTTTACAGATGTAAAATATTCTAATGCCAAAACCAGTGAATTAGGCAAAATTCTTTAACACAACTTCCCACCTGCTTCAGAGATTCAAGTCAGTGAGAGAAAGGAAAGATGGATGTTTGACTTCATGCAGTCTGTACTTGGAGCAGCTGCCAACAGCACCTTCAACAAACAGGTTACCAGGAACCAAGTTTGTAAAGTTTCAATGTAAAAATACTAAGAAGACTGAATTGTCCCCAGTACCTACTGCTTAGGCTTCTGAGCTGCAGGAATAAAAGCATGATGACTCTTAACACAGTAAAGGATCAAATAATGAATTAAATAAACATAAGGAAACAAATATTGGTCATTTCCTTCAATTAAGATGGCCTCTAAGGTGGCCAGAACTTGGTTCTCTGCCAGAGGAAGATAACTACACCATAATCAAAAGGAAAAAGGGTACTTTTTTTTTTGCTTTAAAAATAGATTTGCTTTTATCAAGCAGGACTACTAATTGCATTACAATAACAGAAAAGCATTCTTAAAATTTGCAATACCATGAAAGCAAAGTAATTTGCAAACAAATAATTTCCATTTTATCTTGCAATTTCATAAAGTGCTTTAGAACAAAATTTGTCTATGTACTACCCAATGCACAGTCTTTCACAAATCTGATATGACTAAGGAGTGGTGAAGCTTTGAGGATTTAAGGCAGAAATTACAGCAGCATCACATTGTGGTGAAAGGATCACCACACTGACGGAAAGTACAGAAAAACATATTCCTGTCTTATCAGTATTAGCATTTTGGACTGAAATGAGGCAGTTTTCATGTCATATTGCCTTTCCATTAAAAGGAGTGCCCACTGCTGTTTTGA